>JAFNEN010000938.1:0-237536 GCA_019343175.1 Oedothorax gibbosus | reverse complement strand
TTAACTTTTAAATTTCCCCTGCTAACATCTAAAACCCTTTTTTAAAACAAAGAATTTTTTTTACTTTACATTAAAATTTTTTAAAGGAAAAAATTTTAATTTCTTTTGGGCTCGAACTTACAAACTGAAAAAGCCCTCAGTGGCTTGAAGTGCACTGTTATTCGACCTACTGGGGCCCTTTTTTTCCCAAAATAATAATTTAAAGGGTTTTAAAAACCCGAAATTTTTTATACAATATAGTATTAACTTTTAAGACAAAACAAGTGTTTCAATTTGTTGAAATAAAATGTGTTCAAAATTTACCATGGTTATTACTTGGCTTTTTTTCTTCATCCGAATCATCAGACTCGTCTGAATCGTATTTCTTTCGTTTTGTTGATTTTTCCTCTGAAAAGGAATTGATGTTAAAACATAAATGTTTGATTAATAAATGTATATTACCTACTATTGTTAAAAAAATAAAAGTAAAATACATTGTAATAAGTTTACAGTTGAACACACACCTTCAGTCCATGGACGTTTTTCGGTGTTGTCACGTTTTTTAATCATTGGTGTCTTCTCAAAATCAGAATCTAACGGAACAAATTGAAACACTTAAATTGTTTATTCATTCTTTACTTTGTTATTAAAAATAGTTTCATTTTTAATTCATATACCTGTTTCTGAGTCCGCTTTTCCATATTTATCGGGATTAATTTTTGATGAAGTGCCTATCATTTAAAAAACTTGAGATTAAAATAATAGTAATAAACATTTAATGTAAATAAATAAATAGTACAAATAAACAATTTGTTAAAAATAAATCTTACTTTTTTCGGCTTTCAACGAATTATTTCTCTTCTTTTTAGGCGTTACATCAAGTACTATATCAAATAAAATATTGCACAAAAATAAATATCTATATCTTTAAAGTTTATTTCTCTTTTAAATAATTATAAAAATAATCTTACTTGATAGAGACATGTTTCTTTGTTTGAAGGGAGATTATACAAATGAATAGAATTTCGTTTGTTTTCTAAAAAGCAAATGTTGATAAAGTTAAAATAAACTTATATATTAATATAATCACCTATATAAAATATGTTAGCATTTAAAGTAAATTTAAAACCCATACCTTCTCTTTTAAATAGGATAGTTTTAAAAACTACAGCTAAACCAAATGATAAAAGTTAAACCATAACTAATATATTAATATAATCGATATGTTGTATGTTAGCATTCAAAGTAAATTTAAAAACAATACCTTGTCCTTAAAATAAGATAAATGATATTTAGTTGTAAAAATTACAATTAAAACAATAGTTAAAAATATAAGGTTTCTTTTAAAGCAATAAATGAACTAAACTTACGTTAAATGGCTTTGGTCGGAGTTTACTTCTTCACTGCTGTAGTGAACTGTGGTAATATCGCCTGAACGTAGATGTTTATATACTGAAGCAATTTTTTTGTTTTGTTTTAAATGTAATATGTATGATCTTGAACGGAATTGAAAGTAATTTTTTAACCACTCATTTGAGCCATTAAAATGTCAAATAAAATAAGAGAAATGGGTATTTCATCCTTGAAATGTGCATGTTCCATCATGAAGCACTGTTTTTGCTTGACTCTAAATAAATTATTGCCGTGACCCTCAGGGGAAAATGAGATTTTTTATCATGTAGAATAAAATAAATGTAAGAAAAAGTAAGGCAATGAAAACAACCCTGGAATATTTAATGAGGATATTTTGTTTAACAAAAACACAATTTCAGAGTGTTGTGTAATTTAATTCGACCGTGAAGGAAAGTAGTTGTGAATAACAATATCTTTGAATAAACCTTCAATTATGATAGAAGGTTAAAAGTGATGGATGAGAATTCTACTATGAAATGCATTTATGATATTTAGGCGATTGCATGTTGAAACAAATTACAGGATGTTCTTTTATATAAGAATCCTTGAAGAGTAATTTATTCCACGTACGAATTTAAAGAAAAGTAATTATTTCAAGAGGCAGCAAAATGCTGGTTGTAAAGCAATGTATCATGCAAAAACATTAAATATTTTTTACATGTGTAATTCCTTCATAATATCATCAGGACTGAGTTTTTTAAAATAACTAGTTTTCGAACGAAATGATGGATGATCAATTTCCTCTAGTGACAGGCCTTTGCGTTCCAAAATAGCTTCCAAAACACCAGTAAAAAATTTCGTAGAATGTGTACAAATTGTGAAATATTCAAAAGGTGGCATCAAATGCAAAATGACATATCCATACTGCTGGTCAGTAGTGTGGAATTCTGAAATTATAGACGAACTAGACATAATCTTAAAAAAAGAAACGTCACATTTTTGGGATATGGCTTGTCTCACACAATCCACAAAATTTATGAATAATTTTTCATGTGGACACTAGCCCTCGAGGAGTTGCAACCATAAAACCGAAGTATTCCATTATTACTGAGTTATTAATGCATTGGCTGGGGTTTATTTATAGCTTTGTTGTGACATGAAATATTTTCTGATTGGTTACAACCATGAAATAATTTTTCAAATGTAGTGCAGGGTAATGCGCTTTATTTGTAGCCTTCGAACTTGTTAAAACATGAAATATTTTTCTGATTGGGCATAATTATGAAATAATTTTTTAAAATGTAGTGCTGGAATAATGCGCTTTATTTATAGCCTTCCGACTTGTTAAAACATGAAATATTTTCTGAATGGGCACAACCATGAAATAATTTTTCACTGATGTTTTTTACTAGGGGTTAGCGGTCTTGAAACACGACACAAGTTTTCCACAACCTTTCTGATTGGTCACAAGTTTTTCCGCTAGCACGAACTAATTTTTTAGAATTCAGTTGCTCCTCAATCATGGAAGTTTTAAAGAGGGCTGATTTTTCTCCTTTCCTGAAATCGTATGATTTCACCATGTTTTCGAAATTGCCAAATAATTGTTTTCATCTTGGAGATGGAATGTTTGTCATGGTCTGCCTCAATGACAAGCATGTCGAAGTCATCTTTTCGGACCATGTGGCAACCGCAGGCGACGAACTCGCCCCCACCTTGAATGAGATAGATCTTCAAGCCTCTACCTGGATCAGACTTTCTGATTCCATCAACAACACCGATTTCGTGGATCTTCCAGACTTTTACGAGAGTTATTCGGTAGTGAACAACGAACTCTTTCTCGCTGTGGTGACGACGGATGAGCATAAATGCATTTCCCTACAGAAATGCGTTCTCCACGCGGATTTCTCGAGGGAGTTCGTACCAGGGGTCTGCCTACTCTCGGAATACCAGTGGAACCACCTCAAAGACGTGAGCCAAGGCATTTCCCATTATGTGACAACGTTCACTCTGAAACACGCTTTACCTCTCGAAATCGAAGAGCATGTGGAAAATCTCGATTTATTGCCATTTGACGAGAGCCTTGACAAAATAGAATGTGAAATGTTTTTGAGTACAGCATTGTGTGAAAACATCGAAAAGTTTGTAAATGATGGAATCCACGCCGTCTTCCAGTGCCACGGCTGCATCCGGCAATATGGAAACCAATTGGGACATGAATGTATAACAATGACTAGAGAGCAAACTCTGAACAAATACTTCAATTTGAGTGTGACAAAAATGGATCTGAAACTATTTGCCACTACGTTTGTGACCCAACATCTAGGTATGGCTCAGTTTTTAACTCCAGAGTTTTTTGAGAGCATTAATGTAATTGCTTTGATGAAATGTATTCGTGAAATATATTTGAATAAAGTACTTTAAAGTTTTTATTTGTGATGAATCAATCAATGTAAACAAATGCTTGATAACAAGTTTGTTTAGTTTTAAAAAGTGTTGAATATTTTGTACTTAGATGGCGCCACTACCTCTCATAGAAACAGTAAATAAACCTTAATTTTCTTCTCGTACCCAAGTGAGCGTGGCTTAGTTGTTTAAGGCATGGGCAACTAACTGAGCCACGCTCACTTTTGGAGATTGCGGGTTCGAATCCAGTTATTATTTTCATGCATGAGACAAGATATTTTTGAAAAATAAAAAAAATTACAAGATAGTTTAAAAACTCTTAGAGTTGAATATTTGTACTAGATAGCGCCACTACCTAGCGCCTACTTACTAAACTTCCCTTAATTTAAAAGATCGCTGGATCGAATCCAGTTATTATTTTTTAAGGTGTGTGACTTTTCATGCACGAGACAGGACACTTTTTTGAAGAAGAAAAATATTTATTTTCAATCAAATATTACATCTTTTTTACAATAGCTGGGCAGCTTCTTCCAGGCGGCACGTTGCATGCAGACTTTTCACAATGGCTCCGTTCGACATCACTTGGAAGTAGGCTATTTTCGACAAGTTCGGATTCGGTCTGAGGTTGTGAGATGCTGTTGCTTCGTTCATGCAAGTCCACATGTTGTTAAATAGCTTGCTGCAGACGGCTGCTATCAAGAAGGACTCGCTCAAACAATCTCTCTCCAGCAACAGATAACCGTATTGGGCTTCGTTTGACGACATGGTGGCTGCTGTCTGCGGCTTGCAAGGGTTTTTATAGCGCATCAGCAATACTTGACACTCCCATATTGTCCAGGATTGGCTAATAACTTGAAATTTTCCCTTGCAAATTGATGGATGACTCGTTCATTGGTGCACGGATTTCGAGATCGTAGTTGGGTCACGGGTAGCCCACGCGATTTATGCCAGAGAAAGTACAGGCAGTAAAGTCCGCAGCTGGTGGCACGGCGATGCTGTAGCCGCCATGAATTATATTCACAAGTTGATGAATTTTGCATTATGAATTTTTTCACAGCGTCACTTGGCCGAGTCCCATACGAACAGAAAAAGCTTGCGCGGTTCCTTGCGTCAAAAAACACAGCTTGCCAATGTTCACCGGGTTTGCTGGAGGGATGCGTGTTCATGATGAAGCTGTTGAATTGGTTCCGGTTCCGAGGAAGTTGGTTCACTGCTCGTACCCTCCCGAAACCAATTTTCATTCGTCTGTCCGCCCGTACTATACGATCCAGTACAGAGGTATTCATGATTAATAATCAGTGAATACACTTCTTGACTTATCAATTTCCAGCGTTGCTTGCATTTCCATGTAGCACAACAAGGTAACTGTTTCAGGTAGTGCTTCGTCGAACTTTAAATGTATCGATAGGTCTCCAGTGCGTGTGATATTGACGTGACCTTCATCGCTCGAATAGTCTTGTAAGATTGAAGACGTAAAAGCACAAGCCATTTTTATACTCCTCATAGCTAATATTAGTGTCCACTTGCCCCAAATCCTTGAATAAGGACAAATAATTGCGAGTGTAGTAATTTTGGGTGTAGGAGGGGGTGAAAGCGCTCGATGGAATTTGAATTCCGTTTTCAGTTAGCGAAAGGTGGTTCAGTTGGTAATGATGGAATTTAAAAGGATTTTTGGTAAAATCCCCGTTGTATGCTGTGTTAGAGCATAACGCCATTATAATACGAGTGGGTAAAGCGCCGTTAACGACATTAGAAATCGTATGACTTTTCAGCAAAGGCGAAATGGTAAAAGTTTTTAGCTCGATTCGAGTAAAAGGCATTTGAATTAGACGCGATTCCAGCGCTTTTTCGTGCGCAACGAGGATGGAACCTGAAATTTCACATCTCCGAATGAAGAGCGATGCATTTTCAATTACCAGCTGATACTGGCCAGTAGCTGCAAGCAAAGAAAAGCAGATTTTGCCTTTTCCAATTTTACGCGAATGGACACACCGTTCACCAACAATTTTGGTTGAGTGCCTAAGTCTATATGGAGCGAGCCATATAACTCAAAGGTTTTGCCCTCTTTCGTGGCGTTATATCTACTTTTTAAACCAGTATTTTTTCCTGCGGCTTCTAGGCTTAGATCTTCATAAAATGCTGTTGTATCTTTTTTGAGTAAAGCGGCGGTCAACATAGTCTTTTGAGTACGCTCAGGATGAAACAGCAAGGCTTGAATTACACTTTTGTAAGCATAATTATTTTCTGAAGAAATCTGGCGGTCGTTTAATGACACGTGGCATTCGCTAAACATTGCATTTAGTAAGTAATTTACTGGCGCACATTTATCTGTCGCTGCGAGCGCTGTGCCGTCTGCTTTCACAATTTTGGCCTGAACTTTTAAATACAGGTGGGATAAGTCATAATACGATTCTCCTAACCCCGGAATAAGAAATTCGATGGTGGGGTTGTCTGAAATCGAGGCCACAGGATGAATTTCCACAAACGAGGATCGATCGATTGCCATTTGAACTGGAGCCTGGTCGAACAGACTCAGTTCCGATTTGGTGCAAAAACAGTGCTCCATGCTTTAAGAAAAGACGTCTTCACGCTTCCTCTTGCGAGGCTTATTGTGGATTTTCCTTTTGCGCTTTGCCTTTATATTTAAACGGCCGCCTCTTAGCTTTCGAAGAACGTCATCTTTTATGGTTGAGGCGGACTCCTTGTATCTCTCTCGCGCTGCTTGCTTGAAAGGTTTTCCTTCGGATACATCCTGGAGAACGTCCTGACCGGTAGATAGTAGTTTTTTGCCTAGATACTGCCCTGTTGTTTTTAAGAGAGGTATTGCAAATCGGCGGAGGGCGCTAAAGAAGCCATATCCTCTCTGAATAGGAAAGTCGGACGTGAAGTACCCACCACGTTGGTAATGGTCGATACAGCGTTTCGTGTCTAATCCCTTCATTTTGGCAAATGTTGGCATTTCCAGAAATGCATCTTATTTTATAGCTTTCGTTTTCTAAAATTTAGAACGAGAGAGGTTTTTCCGCTTATGAACTGGATAGGCGTTCCGCGGCTCGTACGCAGTTCAATTTTAATTGTATCAAAGTGCTGTTTTTTCACTTTGAAATACAGTGGCACTGAAAAGTACTTAACTATTTGATCGGATTTTTCATCGGCAATTGGTACGATTTTCAGGATAGGTGCCAAGGTGTGTCCCAACAGCGAGGGTTCAATGATGTCACTGTACACATAAACTTCAGTTATACCCGCTGATAATTCGAGTATGTAATCTGAAATGTATTTTCCACTTGTAAATGCGGACTTTACAAAACCTAGCATTTCTGTTAATTTTTCACAGAACGTTATTGTAATTTTTTCTGGTACAATTAATTCTACCTTGGCGTTCGGGAGTTCTTTTAATTTTACTTTTGTAATGTTCTTGAAAAAATCTTCAGAGCTTCTGTACATTCCTGGTAAAATCTTGTGCACACTCTGCTTTGTTGTAGTTCGGGTCTTCTGAAAAACCACATGCGTTATGACGTGAAATTTTTCACCAGCCAGATTACGCACCAGTGTGAGAGAGAAAGTCATTTCTTTCTCAATCGAATTAGTTTGGATGTTTAACGCTTCCATCAGTTTAGGGCATAATGCCTTATCCATCCTCACGTGAACGTTGTTTTTTAAGTGTATAGTGACGGATTTTTCTTCAAGATCTGCTTCAAAGGTGACAAGGTTTTCTCCAGCTGTCTCCTGTATTAATTTGTTGATGTTGTAGAGTACTTTGTTTCCTGGATTTTTTAACACAATTTCATAGCGACTTTCTTCAATTGGCTTGGAAGCCCATAGCTTAATAATTTGATTTTCAAAGTTTTCTGATGGTATCTTGTAGTTGCTAGTGACGTACATAACTTTAGGCTTATCAGGAGGTTCCACGTAATACCTATCCGTGCGATCCATAGCTTTTAATAGTTGCTTACTTTCGATTGGTATCTCTAGCCCCCATGGCGGGAAAAGTTTAAAAATAAGTGTTTTTTTTATCTTTGACCATTGACAGTAGGGGTGGAGTGGAGTTGTATACTTTTTTAAATGCAGTTGTTATTCCGCTGACTAAATCAGTAATCCCGCTAATGTGTAAATATAGCTCTGGAAGAAGTGTGGATTCATTGATGTTATATTCTTCATCGATGAAGTATTCATCATTATAACCTGATTGAATGGTGAAATAGCGACCTGGCATTGATATTTCGGATAGCGCTACTTCGTACATTCCTTGCAAAGATATCGGCTGAGCCAGTTTTGTTCTGAAACTGTCTGGCGTGTTCTGCAGGAATAAATCCATACTCGCGTTGGACGGTAAAAAAACATTAAAGCTGTCTACTGGATCCATCCTGGAGGTATCCAACTATTGAAAGAATCGTCAAACCCGACCCACTTCACCAAAACACGCCGTGAAGGACCTTTTCCTCTGGTCTTCAGAATTTTTTCAATGGCCCAAAATTCAGGCTCCTATTTTTTGTAATTCTTGTGCGTAAAACCGCCCGTCGATTTCTCTTCCCTGTAAATCTGAGATAATATAAGTTTGAGGGTTTGTAGGGTACCGTTTATCTATTTTAAACACTTCCTCAGTCCATCCTGCAAGGTATCCTTTTCTAAAAAGTCTCTGAGCTTTTGAAATGCGCACGAGATCTCCGACTTTAAATCGGAATTTGGAGATCTTCGTTTGGTTGTACAATCTTTTATAGAGCTCAGGTTCGTCTTTCGCAGTGATGTACGCCGGTTTCATACCATGAGCGCTATGTCTCGTCTTGTTGTACGAGTCCACCAAATCTGGAAGCACTTTCGTGTAACTGTGTGTGTTGTTCTTCGTAAAGTACCGTTGCATGCGCGCCCTCAGGGTTCGATGCGCTCTTTCCAAAATAGCAACTTTCTGACCACTCTTGGTTGAGTAATGATGAATGCCATGTCTTTTTAACAAGCTTTTCATCTTGGCATTGAAAAATTCTGTACCGTCATCTGTTTGTATCATTTTAGGCTTAGCTTGCTTCAGCACCGTTTTTAAGGCATTCACTATTGCGTCTGTTGTTTTGTTTTTTACAGGGACCGCTCTCAGGAAGCGAGACATTACATCTATTATGGTCAAAATATATCTCACCCCCTGGTTGTTCTTGGCATATTTTTGCATGTCAACCAAGTCCATCTGCCACAGCTCGTTCACGCCGTAGGCCAACGTCTTGCGCCGCTTATACTTGTAACGTACAGGAAAGTGGAGTGTGTAAGAATCTTGTTTCGAAAGCCATTTTCGTGCTGTTGCACTATCCACCTTTGCTGCCTCGGCAAGATTCTGCACCCCGCCGAAGGAACCCGGGCTTTTCGGGTCGAAGTAAATCTCTTTCATTCGTACGGCAGCCATTTCCTTTTTGAGCGCAATGGTGAGATTTGATAGGGGGTTGAGCCTTCTTCCGGCGAAGGAGTTGCTACTAGGGGGTCGAGAGTGGATAATTCCAGTTGATCACGCACGTATTTATTTCCTATCCACTGCAGCGGTACATTCGCTTCGAACAAGCCTTGAACGAAAGTCTGAAACCCTCTGGGTGGTGGTTCCTGTCTCCGCATGTCCCGCATTAAATAGCCAAACAAGTCGATGGCATTGCTTCGGTGTACTGGCTTACCGAGGACTTCCAGTTCATTTTGTTCATTAAAAAGATATCCACTATTTTTCAGTTTCTGCAAAATGGGGTCAATGTATTGCCTTCTGGTCTTGGCAACAGAGCGCCCCACAAATTTCCCCACCAGCGGCGTCAAGACATCTTTGTCGACGAAAGAACTCTCCTGGACCTCTTCCACTGGCGCTTGGTTTTCGAATACCTCTTTTGGGAATGCAAACGGTTTCGGAGGTATCATACTCTTTTGATACTGTGGAATAAGTTGAGAGAGTAATTTGCCTCGCAAATCGTCCGGCATTTCGTTTTGATGCAACACTTGAATAATTTTGTCTTCTAACCGAATCTCTGGTTTGTTCAGTTGGTAATATTCCGAAACCGGATCCGGAGAAACGAGTGCCATTTTTCTAGACATTGCCCAATAATAATTTCAAGACGGTTGGAATAATCATAGGCAGGAAGCCCCCACCTGTTTGTTGCTTTAAAAGTTTTCGCTTTGACGAGAGTCCTATTTTGTTGTCGGCTAATTTGCGAATCACTTTCTTGTAAGGAGCCAGTTTTTGAACTTTCACTCCAGGAATATTGCCGCGCAAAAAATTGTCACATATTTCGCATATAGATTTCAACTGATCCGCACTTGTTGTGCTCAAGATGGCTTTTCGTTGTTGTGGTGAGGCTTTGGAAAGTATATGCAATAAATGCACATGTTTCTTGATCCGCTTCATGGTTCTAGCGGAACAAACACCCAATTGATGCAATTTTCATCGGGAAAGATTGAAGCCCTCAACCTCTGCTCATCACACGTTAATGGGTGAACGTCTACGAATAAATAACTATACGGTTCACGTGTCGCTTTTTTATATGCGTCCATGAAATATTTACCTTTTTGAGGAAACGCTTGACGCGCGAAACAGGACATTTGAGACGCGTCTCGATTGTTGCGAAACAATACAAGATAATGCGTATTCAGACTGACGTCGCGCATAACCTTCACTTTCGGAAAAAGATTTTGCGTGATAAGTATTACACTAAAATTTTTATGATGCGATGTGACTCTAAACATTAGTTCCACTTCTTCGTTTAACCTTGATTGTAAATCGTCTAACACCACCAAATCAAACGTTTCTTCTTCAGACGGTAATCCACACACAAATTTTATTTCCGGTTCCGAGGCCATCTTTTTGATAGACGGAAAAACACCAACAGACATTTTTAATCGGGCGTTCGTAGACATCGCTCTTTACCAGCTTTCTCACTAGTTCCGTCTTCCCGCTGGAAGACGGCCCCGTACATATCATTGAAGACGGGAATTTTAATTTCAACATTGTTGACAGAGTTTCATAAATTCATTCTTAAAAAGCTGAATACCGTGTAGTTCTGGTTTCAAATCATTCGTTCCGTTGTAATAAAACTTTCTTATATCATACACCAGCCTTTTCTCTTTCAAGCATTTATGAAAATACACTCGTCGGCCGATATTTTCCGAGACCGAACAATTACTCTTGCTCAAATCCACGTATTCTCCGTTTGGGACCAACAACGCTATTAATTCAGCAATGCAGACTATCGCGAGAATCGCTATAGCAACTGTTTTCACCTCCATTTTGACGTACTCACGTTTTCCTATTCCTATATATACCCGAAAATCTAGCGGGGGAGTGAGAAGGTTTCAATTGAAAAATATTTGTTTCCAGGGGATAAAATTCTGTGATCATAATTTTTCTTTACACAACCATTTTCTTTAAATAAATTGTAAAACATGTATACAGATAAAAAAAAAACCTAAACTTTTTTTATGTATCCAGCTGTCAACCAGAAGATCAGCCCATATGTGTCATGTGTGATGTTTCATTGAGTGTTTATCATATACTAGTCGACTGTCCAGCTTTTACAATGAGCAGACTTAAATATTTTAATGTTTTAAACCCGTCTATTCATCACATTTTATCACATCCCCCATATCATGCCCTGTTTTCCTTTTTAATTGATATTGGTTTTTATTCTTTGATTTAGATGTCTGTTTTTAAATGTTACGTGTAAATATTATGAATAGCTTGTGTTTCTTTAGATTTCTAATTATTTTTAAATGTTGTGTGTTGCTTTTATGAACCTGTTTTACCTTTTTAATTAGATTACCTAGTGTTTGGCGCAGTATGGCCTAAGATGCCCTTGCGCCATAAAACCCGAACATCCATCCATCCATCCAGCTGTCAACGTGTTTATTCCCGATATCCAAAAGTCAACAATACATACTACTCAGATATTTCGTTTGTGGAAAGTAAAGTTTTATCATATATTTATTCAACAATTAGTTATTTTTTAAAAACTGGTTGTTGCTCCTTGCTAGCAATAATACTATAGAAAAGTTAAGTACGTAATGATATACAAGACAATATTTAATTTTAAGTTGTAGAGATAAAAGAATGGGAGTGTTCTTGATTCTTGCTACACACAAACAAGGAGCATTATAAAAAAGCAGGGTTCGAAACAGGACAGGTACACCTAATTTTTTTTTTATTTGGGTGCATGATTGATTGAAATAATATAACATAACTAATGCTTAAAAAATAATGCACATAATCAGTATAAAATAAAAATGATGGCAGTTTTAATTAAAAATGTTACTTGGAAATTTTCAAAGAAAAAAAATATTAAAACATATTGTCTGCATGTGTGCTGACTGCTGCAACACTGAATTAATTATAGTTTTGGAAATTTGATGGAAAGCTTAATGTTAACCGAATAACATTCACATTTTTAAAACCTACTTTCCCTTTTTTTTTTAATTCGAAAGAATTAAAAAAAAGTAGGTATTGGCATGGTGGAGATGTCTATCTGTAATTGTCTGTCCAAATTCGGTTCTAAGTTAAATATCCTTCAAAGTCCTAACGCAGCGTACGATGTCGCCCTTAACGGTTGCGTTGGGTGCCTGCTCAGGTGTCGGCTCGTCACTTGACTGTGGTTCCAAAATACGACGCCCCCTCGCTAATAGCCCTCGTGTAGCTGTAGTGCGACGATAATTTAAACTAAATCTTTTAATTCTTTTTTGTTTCGTAGCTTCTTTTGTATTCTGGGAATGGGCGTATTTTGCTCTCATCATCTGCTCCTCGTCCAGTCGGCGCATTGCTTTTTTCATGAAATATCCTGGTAAAACTTCCAATTTCTCCAGCACTTTTAATTTTGAAACATTTCCAGTATTAAAGTGGGCAACAACATCGTATACTCCAAAGGATAAAGTTTCTATGTGTACAAAAGTTAGACCATACGACATTATTCAGGCTTTCATTTGGGTTTTGGGTGTTTGCATGCAAACACTTTTTAAGAAGATCAGGGTGGGCAAGATTTTTGAAAGTGGGTCATATAGCTTCCATGACAGCAGATGTTAAAGTATTTTTATGAATATGCTACTCGTTTATAGCGATCGCTATGTTGTGCTTGCACCAAGAGTCTTCGCCACTTGGACAAAACCGGGGGGTTGTGGCGTTTCGTCAGTTGATATCTTGTGAAAGAAAATTGCACACACTGCCCTTTTTATTTGATGTACACTTAAAAGGTTATTACGAATGGCAAGTCCATAGTAATTTTGGATACTTTCGATTTGGCCGTCCGTTAATCTGTTTCTGCCCGAAAGTCCTTTTCCATCAGAAAAAAGTTGTCCCTGAAGTTTTTTAAGTTCGCAATCTTGTTCCCATGCGCTTTTGCACATGTCCTATGCACTCCAAAGTTTCGATTTGACAACTTCTACCATAAATATTCTTACCCGAAACAGTCGTATATGCTTTCGAGTCTCCGTCTCCTAAGTATTTTGTATAACGAACACCATGCTGCTGTAGTGATCTTTCAAAGATATTTACTGCTCCAGTTACCTCCATCATTACGCTTACACCATTGAAGTTTCTTTTGCCTTTTGCAGAGTGGTTATATTTGTCTTTGCATGAACAGTGTTTTGAAAAGACTTCCACGTCCAACACTTTGCCAGTATCAACACTGGTCACACTTAACACTCCGTTCAATGATGTGTAACCTCGCTTCTGCCACGAGCCGTCTACACCCACCGCTAAGTCCGTACAGTTATCATTTTCAGCAACTGCTTCCTCAGCTGCTTTCGCCATGGTTTCGCAGCTCACTTCCTTCACAGCTGCAAGCAAGTCTTTAGAATGTCGAGCAAATCTTGTTGGAGGATTTGGGAGATTCATAACCCCACAAAAAGTCCGACCAGCTTCTGCTCCTTTTCCAATGCATCTAAGAGCATACACGAATCGAGTGTTTACACAGAACTTAGAACTATTTGGCAAATTTTCAGAAGTGTTAAAAGTGTAAGTTATTACAAGAATCACATATCAAGTGCAGATCCACACAGTGCCAGAATTATTTCCAATTCTAAGTTCAAGCCCAATATCACAAGATTTACATCGAACTTACTGTTTAAATATCACTGCTAAAATATTAGCACCGATGATAAAATTTTCTTTCAATTTTTCATCATTTCGGATTTCATCATAGCTGTATAGCTGTCATCAAGATTTGGTATTTTTCGCTCTTTTGCTCATTTTTCTGTCTTTTTGATTTCACTTGGTTCTGGTTCTGAAGGATTGCAATTTATATTGAACTTCCTCTTCTTGAATACTTGCGCTTCCACTTCTTGAACACTTTAGTCGTAGACCTTGGCATTTTTCCAATTAAAAACACTTTCACAGTGAAAATAAATTGGTTATATCAAATAAATGAATAATATTTCGTACGAAATCAAAGCAATTCGAGTAATAAAACACCTTTTCTCAAAGCAGAATTCAAATTCACAGCGTGGTTGATAGTAAACAAAAAGGCAAAACAAAATTCATTCAGTGAAAGCTACACTTAACTTACAAATTAGTTTTACTTTAAAATAATTTTTTAATTAGTAAAATGAGTTGCAACAAATTTTAGTTAGTTTCGGAATCGCATTTCCCTTTAAGTGGGCGTCGTCTCTAAAAAAAATCGTGTATTGACTTTTTTCAAAATAAAATTAAATATACATTATATTGGGCTACAAACAAAAACAATACATCGTTGGAAAGGAAAAGATTTGAAGATTCTCAAACTATAACAATCTCAAAATCGATTTTTTCAAGGTATTAGGGTACTGAACCACCTTAAAGGTTTTATTGAACATCTCACTAAAAACTCTGAATCTTTTGATTCAAAGTCAAAAATATCAGTTTTAAACAAATTGTCTCTCAAATATAAAAGGATTAAACTTTATGAATATGTTTAAATAAGTTATTGCCTTCAGTATTCTGACAACTGCACATATAAATATCTACATGAGGTGCGATATCCTTCAAAAACCCTTATCTAATTAAAAAAAAAATTAACAGAATATATAGGGTCATCTAAAAAATCAATGATTTCGTCGGAGAAAACTTCCTTCGTCCATCTACCAAAATAAATATATTGCTAAAACAACATTTATTCTAGTGAAGGCATATTACGATTACTGTTGGCTTATCCGATACTGAATTTGCACTAAACTGCCTTGACTAGCGAAAGCAGCATTCACAAAGCTACTAGTTGTCTTGATTCTGCATGCATTGAACTGGTATTGATTTTTTTTAATAAATGCAAACATACCTTTGAAGATCTTCATTTTCTCAACTAACGCTAGCGAGTCTTTTAGGGACCAGGAACCTGAATAGGTTTATTAATTATATTGTTTACCCTTGGAACTCTTGGATCAGTAATTTCTGGAACACAGCATTCTACGTAAAACTGCTGCAGCTTAGGAACAATGTTTTCCCAGAAATTACCATTCCTCTGAATGTGGATTATTTTGGTGTCCTTAAGGCTCCATACAAATAAATCACACCACTCCCTGTTTGTAATGGCTAACTAACTGCCCTTGAATTTGATAATAATACTGTGGGTACTGGGGAGAAAAAAAATCCTTTAATTTGATGCCCATATTGTGTTTTGCTTCTATCTTCAGAAGACTATTATAACTCCTAGCTGAAAATGGGCATTTTACTTCCAGCAAACCATCGTCTCCAATTTGGCCATCAGGACATGTACACAAGAATGGATATTATGGGTCAGCAAACATCCCACACCGCTTTACCGCAACACCTTTTTTTTTTACCTCGTACTCTTTTGCATTTTATATTCCATGGCCTTAACAGATATTTTTTTCTGAGTAAATGATTCTCTTCACCAAGTTGGCAAAAAGAGTAGTAGATCTCCTTCCTGCAACATCTTTGAAAAGTGAGGAAGGAATCCTTTTCGATCGCTCATATCTCCATCTTTCACATGAAGCTTGGCCACGTGTTAGTTCTTCCAGTTCATCCCTAGACTTCACTGCAATAGAGGACGTGTGTTCAAGTGTTTTTAGTTGAACAATGCTTGCATCCAAATCGGGTACATCAGGTTGATCCCCATAACTATTGTCTTTACCCCTAGCTACATGCTCACGTTTCCTTCTATATTGAACAAAGAGATTTCTTCTGTTAAGCCTTTTAATGTGGGATTTAAGTCGCCTGGTGATACATTTATAATGTGGGGTTCCTGGGCTTTGTCCTGTCAAAGCTTTAAGAGCATTGTACTGCCATTTCTGTGCTGGATTTTGAAAAGCAACTTTCTACTGTTAAGGAAGTCCTATCATCAGAAATAATGTCATCCATAATATTGAATGTGTCTTCTACAAAAGGTCCAGAAAAAACTGTCATTACAGCTTTTACCAAGCGAGATAAAAGCTCATATTTTTTGCAACCATTTTCTGTCATTTTGAAAATCTTTGGCCAAATCATTTTTTTTTTCTTTTTTTTTTTTTTGGGGGGGGGGGGTGAGGTAGTCTGTGAGGCCACTTGTAGACAAGGCATCACCAGTATTGCTGAAAAGCTTGCAGACATAGCAAAACAGGGCCTTTCCAGATGGAGAATACACAAGCCAGCTTCTTTCGATGGATTCCCCATTCTTCTTTTTTCGATAAAATTTTTTCGCTGTGCAAGTTCGTAGTTTGTCGCCAAACATGCGTCCGGAATTCTTCAGATACTCAATATTTTGGTTTGGCTTGTTATGAGTAAAATATTCTCTTAATGAATCGTTTATGGCAGGCCATAGTGCTGGATCTTCATCAAACATGACTTCAACCTGTTTGCAAACAACTTCCGTTGAGTCATAGCAAGGTAGGGAAACTGTTTGGTTCGATTCAGATGTACTAGGCGAAAGTTTTTCAGAAACACTGACAGTATGATTTGGGGATTCATTTTCTTCAGATGGAATTGTGAAGTAACGGTAATCCAACAGTTTTGTTCGTTGATTTAATCTTTTTTTCGACGAGAATTTGTTCGGCTTTTCGTTTTCTTTTTGAACATCCCGTTGGGTATTTCCGCGTAGCCATCACTCTTTTTCAAACACTTAAACAAAATAAAGTTTTAAAAAACGTGGAAGTCGGCAGTAAACAAATGATTTTAAACCTCCTAAACTCACTTCGCTTCTATTAACGGGACGTACGCATGAAAGGAAAATCAAGCCTGAGTGGTCAAGTGAGCTTGATCGCAGCCCTTTAAGCTAACATTCGGCGCACTGTACCGTTTGCTGGCTCGATTTTTGCCTTTGTCCTGGGTGTACTTTCTCTCTCTTTGTCAGTAAAAATTCTGTCTGTGCCTGTCATACTTGACGAAAGTTCATAAGTGGATTAAGCACACAAACTGGAAAATACATGTACCTACCTACCTATCTTAAGGACAATTAATAAATGTTAAGAAAAGCACGACGAGTTTTTCAATGGGAAATGGTTTACAGTTTTTTTTTTAATAAAAAGGTTCTTATGGAATCCAACTTTTTGTCTTTAATTGTTACATAAAAAAATATATAAAAAGAAATTTAGGGGCCCTAGGCCCGGGCTTCATGGGCCTAATGGATAATCAGGGCCTAAGCCAAATCAGAAACTACAATTAAAAAAAAAAACATTTTACAAGATTATTTTAGAGGCATATTCTGCAAGTTTTTTAGGGATTCAGCTTTGGCTTTTTATTGATGAAAGCATCTATAATATGCTCTTCTTTCTTTTATTTACAATTTTACTAAGCTTCGCTTCCTGTCCCTCATGTGATTTTTCCTGTTCTCGTAATTTTTCTGCTCCTTCGAGCATCCCTTGAGCAACACGAACAGCCTTCAAGTCATTTTTGGAAATTGCATCTTTCAAACAACAAAGAGCAGACTCTCTAACTTCTTTTTTTTCCTAAAGCGACAGCTTTTACTTTGGACTCTAGTTTGTCGATTAATTGTTTTTTATGTTCAAGTTTTTTAAACATTTTCTTTTTTCAGCTCATCTTTTTGAAACTTTTCTTTGAAATCTTTTTTCTTGCTGTTCTTCAATTTTCTTTTGCTTCTCTAAATAATTTATATGCGCCTTATGAGCATGCATAGCCTTCGACAACAGTTCTTTGGTAATTGGCACATCAGTGACGCTAGTGTACTTTTTTAAAGCATCTTTCATGATGAGTCTGTAATCCAGTACCCGCTCCGACATCCTGCATTTGTCCTCTGACAATACGTTTCGGGAAACAGAAAATCCCCGCTCGACATCTGCATTACCGTGTGATAAACATAATACACTCTTTATTAATTTAGCAAGTGCAGGATACTTATTAGCACCAAAAGCATTCTTTCGACAGAGAATGCTACACCAATAGGCATCAATTGGTTGGTTTTCTGATTCAGGCACCTCGCTCTGCAGAATTTTCCATTCATCTTGAACATCCGTTTGCTTGAAACCAGTGAATGCAAAAGCTTCAGCTAGTGTTCCTATCATATTAATACTTTATTGTGCAGCAATTAAAGAAGGCTGCAGATATTGGGTCGCGTAGTAGATTTAAAAAATGGTATAACCGCTGTTGAGATTGAAATTGGGTGGTCTATTTTAGGTCTAAAAGATGATACATTGCATTGTAACAATAACATAGTGTGACTTCCTTTTCTTTACATGCTAAAAGTGTCTGTAAATGATCTATGGGAACTTGAAAAGATAGGAATAGAAAATCCTGTGGAGCGGGATCGTAAAAGGTTGGTAACTAATGATTATTTAAAGGGTTTTCAGCAGAATTTAACTATTTTATCTGATGGAAGATATAATATAAAATGACCCCTTAGAAATGATTTGACCAAGTTACCTGATAATAAAAATTTGACATTAAAACGACGTGAAAGTATGATTGATTATGAAAGCTAAAAGTAATAACTACCTTGAGGATTATCAGGGAGTATTTTAAAATTGTGAGAAATTAAATATCATTGAACGGGTTCCTGAGAATTAGTTAGATAATGGTTGTCATTCCCAGGTAGCACACCAACGACGACCAATATTAAAAAAACATTGGTCGACATTTTTGTCAATATTGGCCGACATAAAAATGGACCCCACTAGCAAATATTGTACGACGTCGGTTTACGACATTGACCAACATTTATCAACGTCGTACAATATCGCATATTGACATTGGCCGACATAAAAATAACACCCTTGCGAATATTGTACAACATTGATTAACATTAGTCATACCACATTCATGGGCGTTCTTTAACAGTACTTCTCAATTATACATTTTTCCATTCCCTTCGCATAACTTTTAACTCATCTGTTCGTTGAGTAGAATATTTTTTTACAAAGGTAATTGTCTTTATATTTTCTACTTAACAATTAACAAGTATACCAAAGAAATTAAGAAATATGAAAATAAAATTTAGAAGTATAGTAAAAGAACACCAGGGATATTGTATAACTGAATAAGTTAAGTAATTTAAAATTAATCAAGTAATATTGTAATTTTAAAAACTAGTTATATATAGGGATGATTGATACCATTAAAAGACGAAAAATTACTGTATATAGAATTGGAAAAAATATATATTTACGTACCTCCATTGGGTATAGGTTTTATTTCATATAATTAGTGTAGAGAAACTGTTAAATTCTTGACAAAATCTGTAAATCTTGTGCACAAACTTCAATTAAATTATTTTTACATGTAACTAATTAATTTCATGTTTTAGATAGTTATGTATTTTCTACTTTAATGTATTAAAAAATTAATTATTAATTCGTACAGAAGCTTTAGAAATATTTCTAAAGCTTCTGTACGAAATGTTTCACAAAAAACAAAGGATAATTTTTAGGAAAAGGTTTATTATTTGCATGCTATTTTAAAGATTTGTGTTCAACGAAAAGCTGCATTCATTATTTAAATCTGATGTATGGTCTGGCCTTTCTTCCATTTCATTCGCAGGCTCCAGAAAGAGCTTTTTCAAAGAGCTCAGAGAGTTTTTCTTTGTCCAAACTGTTAAACCTTGTGAAGGCTGCAGCTGAAAAAATAAAAGTATATTTAGTACTAGTTGCAAAACACTTTCAGGGCTGCCACCAAAAAACAGAGGTAAAAAAAGTGAAAATAAAGTGAAAATAGTGACCACTTGAAAAAAATAAGTGATCAAAAAGGTGACTAAAATAAACATTCATTCGGCAAAATATTGAAATATACCAATATAATTTATAAAAATTAAAAAAAAACAGTTACTTTAAAGCAAATCCAAAAGGAAATCAAGATAATTACAAAGTATATTTCTTTAAAAGAGACTATCTTTTGTGACATTATTATTAAAAATCAGTTTAATTACAAAAAAATATACAAGGTGATTTTTCAAGTACAGTTTTGAAACATGAAACTCTAGTTTAGTTTAAAATGATCTGAAAAGCATGTACTTTAACCAATTATTTTATATTAGACTTCTTTATAACCTCCCAAGATCTGACATCCATTCAAACATAGGGTTACCAGGTGAAAAAAGTAAGAAACAGGACACTTACTTTTAAAAACAGGACACTTACTTTTAAAAAGTAGGACACATTTAAAATTGAGACAAAACCTTATTATTAGCATATTTTTTTACAGAACCAATTTTTCTTATTAAATCCTTGTCTTTAGATATATAGTCATAAAACTCGATACAGGTCATTGTTAGGTTAACTTTGACTACAGTCAACATTCTAACGGAATAAATCTGTAGTTTATTTCTTTCTTTTGTCCATTGGGCATTTATAATAGAAAAAACACGCTCGAAATTGGCATTGTGAGCCGGTATTGCAAAAAAGAATTGAGCAACACGTAAAAGTTCTGCTGCACATGATATGTTGCAACTTGAAAAAAACATTACCCAGTGGCAGTTGAAGTAGCAGAAGTAGATGGGGAACATACAGACAGAAGTGGCCAATGCAGCATTTAAGTCAATTTTACATAATTCATTTATTCCTTCAGTTTCTTTACATATCTGGACAATGTGACATGGTGTCTTCCATATTTCTTAGCAGTTGCACGGCATGCACGCACATTTATCTTTCAGTACCTCAGTTGCTGCTTTAAGCATAACATCAGCAGGAGTACTAGCCCTTGTAGTTTTTCGAACTCTGCTTCGGACCATTTAAAATTAAATTTATAACCATAATTAGATTATTTTTATAATATCTACACTGCCATTTATACCAAATACTGACTATACTACTAAAATATATTTAATTTGCAAATAAATATAAATTAATTAAATCTGAAGTAATTCTCATTAAATGTAACCTGTATAGTGATGGGAAGTCTCAGAAAAACTGGAAATTTGTTATCAATCTTTGCTGTAACCTTTTATTTCATTTACAATAAAATATATATTCACAATAATTAATGGAATAGTTATAAGTACACAAATTTACATCGATTATTAACAATTGAATGACAAAGTTGTAAACTCTTTTAAGCAAGTATAAAATAGAAATATTACTATTGGAATTAAAAATGAGAAAATTTAATAATAGAACATTACAGTTTTAATATACCAGATTTATAACTATTTTAAGAGGTAGTTTAAACATGCCCCATTCAACACTAAAGTTTTTTTTTGTTAATTTAGGCTTAACATCCATATGGCTACATGTAAATATTTTCCATCAAATACAAGCCTAATGTTCAAGGAACATAACATAAATTAAGATTAGATTAATATAATACTTAAGAAGTAAATCAATATTTTAAGGAATATGAAAAATTTACCCGCCATGCATCAGAATCCAAATATCTGCCAGAAAAACTTGAAGCCCTACAGTCCTGAAACCAATATGGATGCTAGCTGAGAGAGACACTGATAAACATTCCCATAATTCTATGCTTTTTTTTAAAATGGCTACCAACTCAAATGTTTCAACATGCCCCATGTTCCAACATGCCTCACACTCCCCTATGTTTCAAAGCTAATTAAAGAAAATGCCACCGATCACAGCATTAATTCATGCAACATGATTATATATAAGCAAAGCAATACTATTGTGTGTGCAGGGTTGTGTTGTTTATGTTTTGCGTATGATGCAAATGTTTCAAATGCCGCCATTTCTTTATATTAACGTTTTATACTAGTACCTCTTTAAGGGAACTGGGTAGTCTGCGACAGGGAAAATTTGCGAAATGGAAGGGCTTATTAAAACCTGCACCATACATTTAATACAGTGACTCAAAGAATTGAGGATACACCTTAGTTTTACTTGGCAAATCCTACTTCGAATAGAAATTACACATTATCTAGAATCCCAAGTGTGTTTTTATTTTAGCACAAAAGAAAATGGTTAAATTATAGTACAAATAACGAAAAATCACAAAGAAATATCTAAAACAAAAAAAATTCACAAGTATTTAAAATAAAAACATACTGATTTTTACCTCAAAGAATTGAGGATACACTAATAGAATTTTTGTTAAACTAGCTCTTATTTTTTTTTCTGCGGGTTTCCTTTCTGCGTGCCTACAGTTTAACTTTCCTTCCTAACTGTTAGTTTTGTGTTTTGAGGTTTGTTGCATTAATTTAAAGACATTTTAAAACTGATAATGGCTTCTCGAAGAGAGACTAGTATTGACGTCAGAAAATTTATAATAAGGTTATTTAACAATGGAAATTCTTATCGTAAAATAGCTGAAATTGTTGGTAGAAGCCACTCGTGTGTCCAGAAAGTCATTGAAAGATTTAAAAGCGGTGGATTAATTGAAAATAAAACCGGAA
The DNA here is from genome assembly GCA_019343175.1 of Oedothorax gibbosus. Classification (NCBI taxonomy): domain Eukaryota; kingdom Metazoa; phylum Arthropoda; class Arachnida; order Araneae; family Linyphiidae; genus Oedothorax; species Oedothorax gibbosus. Next base: position 215,103 of record JAFNEN010000938.1, on the reverse strand, counting down.
GAGGAAGAAAAGCTATTTTGAGTGATGTAGCCAAAAGAAAAATCCTGAAAGATATCAAGATTGATCCTAAAGTAAGTGCAGTTAAACTTGCTGCAGAAACTTTTTGAATCATTGGCAGAAGTGTATGTGCTAAAACTGTGACAAATGTGATTAGGCAAGCTGGATATAAAAGTCGAGTAGCTAGAAAGAAACCGTTTATAAGCTTGCAAAATCAAAAGAAGCGTTTAGAGTTTGCAAAAACTTATCAATTGAAGACAGATAACTTTTGGAAGAAAGTTATATTTAGTGATGAAAGCAAATTTAACATTTTCGGTAGTGATGGTCGTCAAACCGTTTGGACAAAGCCCAACACTGCTCTGGATCCCAAAAATTTACGTCCAACTATTAAACATGGTGGCGGCTCCGTCATGGTTTGGGGTTGTATGGCTTCAAATGGTTTAGGAAATTTAGTTTTTATTGATGGAATAATGGATCATAAAATCTATATAGATATACCTCAGAAAAATCTGAAAGAAAGTGCAAAAAATTGGGATTAGATGGAAACTTTATATTCCAGCAAGACAATGACCCCAAACACACGGCGCGTAATGACAAATTGTGGTGTCTTTTTCATTGCAAGTAGCAATTGTACACACCTCCACTATCACCTGATATCAATGTTATCGAAAATTTGTGGGCCACGCTCGAAACAGCGGTCCAAAGACATAACATTAGGAACAAAAGCCATTTAAAGCAAGTGTTACAAGAAGAATGGGGTAAAATATCTCCAGATACCACCAAAAAATTGGTTGATTCAGTTCCAAGACGTTTGAAGGACATTATAAAAGCTAAAGGACATGCAACCAAATATTGACTATTTATTTATTTGCTATATTTTGCAAAACTTTATGTGGTGTATCCATAATTTTTTTAGGTAAAAATATGCCTGTGCTTATTTCAAATACTTGTAAAAAATTTAATTTTAGATATTTCTATGTAGATTTTCCTTATTTGTATTTTAATTGAACCCTTCTATTATGTGTTAAAATATAAACACGTTTTGTCTTCTAGATAACATATAATATCTGTTAGAAGTTGGATTTATCAGGCAAAACTAAGGTGTATCCTCAATTCTTGAGTCACTTTATTTATTTAATTAAAGTAATTTTTGTTATGCAGATTGTTTGAATAAATAAAATAAATAATTCACAAAAAAATTATTTGAATAAGTTCTAATTTATTTTAAAAAGGAATTATTTAAACTAGCATTCATTAAACCGCACGAAGTAAGAAATCATTATAATTCACTTTTCTGCACATGTTTGTAACAACAATAGTTGAAACTTTATATTCATTATAAATTTTTATTGAAAAAGAACATTTTTTAAGTTTAGGCATTAAAATTACATAATATCTGAAAAATCATAATTTTCTTGCTATATAATATCCCGTAAAAAAATATTGGAATGAATTTTTTTTACTGTTTTTTGCTATAACATAATTGTTAGAGATAGATATAACTACATGCAAAATTTTAAGTTAACATCTTTGATACATTTTGTGTCGTGCGGACCGAAAGTTGAAAAACTGACAATTTGTGAAAAATAGAAAATGCTAGCAATATTCACCTATATTTGGAAATTTTAGCATATTTCACTGCCATAGAGTGATGTGTCCTTTTTTGCGGCTGTGCGGCCCGTGCAGCCGAAAATGTCCGACGAATAAATACCCCGTGTGGCGGGAGTGCACGTTAAATATCCTTCAAAGTCCTAACGCTGCGTACGATGTCGCCCTTAACGGTTGCGTTGGGTGCCTATTCAGGTGTCGGCTCGTCACTTAACTGTGGTTCTGAAATACGACGCCCGTCGCCAATAGCCCTCGTGTAGCTCTAGTGCGACGATAATTCAAACATAACCTTTTTGCGGCTGTCTCCAAAACCCTTTGCTGATGCATTTTGCTTCCTGGCCTCTTTGGTATTGCTTTTAAAAATTCGTTCAGCTTCGGCAACTTGACGTCTGTCAATCTGCTTGAAACACTGCAACATGTTGTAGCCCGGTAAAATGCCTAATTTTTCTAGCACTAATTTGCGATTACTTGAGCCTTCGTTGAAGCATATTACTGCATCTCTCACACCGAATTCTAGAGCAGCAATTCCCGCAAAAGTCGTCTTTGGTAGTCGATGCCACACACATTTATTAAAACTCTTATTTGGGTTTTGCGTTCTCCCATGAAGACACCTTTCTAGCAGTTCTTTCTTCGACAATGCACGAAACACAGTTTTGATTGCCAGCATAACTGGTTCAGGCAAACTATTTCTGTGGCTGTAGCTGGGTCCGCCATGAAGGAGGGCTTTCTGGTAGTTGCACCACGTTTCTTCATTTGTTGGACAACGTCCATGCTGTGGATGATCGTCGGTAGAAAGTTTGTGGAAATAGATTGCCCACACGGCTCTGCACATTGCAGTTGCATCTTTATTGACGTTATCTCTGATGTTTTTCCCATAATACCTTTGGAAAGCTTCGATCTGTTCTTTAGTCAGCCGGTTTCTTCCGCCAAGAGACTTGCCATCCGACAGCTTCTGCTTCTTGTAGTCTTTTACTACATTTCTCAGACGTGTTCCCATCCGCTTCTGGACGTGTCCTATGCATTCCAGTTTGTTTATCTCAACTTTATTCCCATATACTTCAGCTGCGGCAACAGTGTCGTAGGCCTTCGAATCAACGTCGCCAAGGTAATTCGTATACCGGACAAATCTAGATTGTTCCGACCTTTCGTAGATCTTCATGACACCATAAACTTCCATCCCTCCAATAGTCCTCGTGTAGCTCTAGTGCGACGATAATTCAAACCTAACCCCCATCCCTCCACTTGTACCAGAATAGTTAGCTTGATACTCATGAGGCACAACAGGTTTCCGTGAGCACAAAGAACAGTATTTTGTCAAGGCTTCAACGTCGAGCACCTTACCTTCGAGAGAAGTCACGACGGCAACACCATTTTTTGAAGTATGTCCTCTCTTCTGCCAAGTGCCATCAAAGGCACCACAAATATCCCTGTTACCTTCGTTGAAATGAACAGTTTCTTCCACTGCAGACAGCATAAACTGTTCCGAAACAGCTTTCATGCCATCAAGTAGTTTCTCGTAGTAGCTCGCAAACTTGGTCGGTGAAGGCGGCAAGTTGAGAACACCAAGAAGGGTCTCTGCAGCATTTTTTGCCTGCCCGATACAGCGCATGCCATACACAAGACGCACATTCACATCATAAGTATTGTTAGTTTGCGATGACGACATGGTGCTTGAAGCATTATTACAAGAATTGTCGCCTAGCATGCGGAAGGTCCCAGCATCGGCAAAATAACTGCCGACCAATAAACGGCCCGTGCAGCCAAAAATGTCCGACGAATAATACCCCGTGTGACGGGAGTGCACGTTAAATATGCTCCAAAGTCCCAACGCTGCGTACGATGTTGCCCTTAACGGTTGCGTTGGGTGCCTAGCATATATGTCATAGCAGCCCTAGCTTAGCTTTAACAACCAATTCGGTGGAACTATGGTTAATTTATCAGCATGAAGAATTCCGACAGCGGAAGAATACACGACTTTGGCTGGTAGCCAAGTTAACGGGGTTTTGTAAATGCACCAAGGAGCACCATAGGATTAAAATTTACTTTCTTACCTTTTTATAAGTGGCTGTTATACATGTAGCCGTTGTTTTTGTTCCTTTTTCTTTCTAGCGTACATAGTTGGACAAAATATTAAGAACAGCTAGCGTATTATGGCCGGAATGCTATTTGGCGACTTTGGCCGTTCGTGAAAAAGTAAACACAGGGTTACTATAAGATTTATGTAAACATCTATTGAATTGAACTGGAATGTTTACCAATTTAAGTAAGTTTTGCCTGCTCGGCTACAAAAGGAAAGTTGCCAAATCGAAACCGGCCATAATACGCTAGCAGTACCAAATAATTTATAATAGAGAAGTAGCTAAGATTATTTGTTGTCGGACCACCCCATAGGACTCTACCAAATGACTATACAGAGGACACAATATTCTACATTTAATTATATCTCGAAATTCAAAGTAAAGTCAGTGGCGCAGTAAAAGTCAGTGGCGGCTCGTGGTCAAAAGAGTTGGTGCAGCCAGAAAACCGCGACCCCCCCTCCCCCCCTTCAACTTTTCTTAGCTAAGCATAAATTGAAAAGCATATCAGAAAAAAAGTATCAAATTATATAAAAAAAATAAATAAAACTTATTTTTTGAAAGCAAGATCAATCCTCCTGTCTTTCAAACTGGCGAATCGGTCGATGATATCCTCATAGAAAGGTGTAGTTTTACTCAGTTCATCAATGATCCCCCGTTCAATTGACATTGCCGATAACGCAGTTAACCTCGATTCACCCATTGTACTTCTTAAATAATTTTTAACTCTATTCAGACAGGAGAAACTTCTTTCGTCTGTTGCGCTTGTCACTGGAATTGTTAATATTAAACCAAAGAGTTTATTTACTTCTCTGAAAATTTCATTGGTTCCGTCATCGTGCATCGGCATCGTGCATCCCCTATACGAAAAAACGGAATAAAAAAAAGTTTTAGTTCATTTTTTAGTCTATTGATGTCACTTATCTGCGGATAAGTGCATTTTAAACTTTCAAAAATAGTTTCTGGTATGTCCTTTGAAAACTTTTCAAACTTTGAAGAGTCGGCTAGACAAATTTTTTTTTAGCTTTTCACTATATTTAAACCGGTTATCGAATTCCATTATTGTATTGTCTAAAATGCCATAGTATAATCGTTTATATGTGTTGTATACATCCTCGTGAGTTCTGAAGCCGTCTTGTCTTTTTAAAACGATATCTGTTCTTGTATTTGCTACTTCGAAAAAAAACGTTTGGAAACATCATCATTTCGTTTTTCTCTAATAATATTCTGGGTAGCTTTCACTTGTTCAAGACAATACTTAATGTGTAACGACTTTTTTTGAAGAACATCATACAAAACATCCGTTTGTTGAAAAATAACATCAAAAATTAAACATAAAACTGTGAATCCAAAATCAATGAAATAATTCAGAAAGCCATTGGCTTGACGTATTGAAATGTCATCGAAATTTTGCACAGATAAAATACTTTCTAAAAGTTTCCTTAAAACCGTTCCATTCATCAGTGACGACTCTTAATATTTTACTATTAGATTGCCATTGAGTGTCGGTACTGGTTGGGATCTTACGAGCTATTGTTGAATTTAAAATGCAGGTTCTCTTAGCTGAATGGTGAAAAAATGATAGCATTCCACTTAAGTTTGCAAAAAAAAAATTCGACACTCTGAAATATCACTAATGCTATTTTTAAAAACTAAATTCAATCTGTGACCACAGCAGTACACAAATGATGCTTGTAGAGCTTGTGTCTTTATTCGGCTTTGTAGCCCCGACAAATGGCCGCGCATCACATTAGCACCGTCATAACACTGAGTAATAAGTTTTTGATGATAGTCATATGGTTTCAAAACTGTTTCTAAAAGCTGAAAAAGAGCTTCAGCTGTGGTCGATATACTGACATAAAAAAAAATCCTAAAAATCTCTCTACTACCAATCCATGAGATGTTACGTACCTCACAATTATTGAGCACTGTGACTTTTGGGAAATATCTGTCGTATCATCTACTTCAACAGAAAAAAAGGCGATTCCAAAATTTCCTTTTGTATAAATATTTCAATGAAAAAATAAACACAATCGATCAATTCATTTTATATCGTTTTCGATTGTCCCTTAAAAACGGTTTTAATGCTAGCATAATGATGCTGTATTTCTATTGGCGCTTCAGCTATCAATAATTTTAAAAGTTCTTTGAAATTTCCTCTATTTAAAGAACTTTCGCCCTCCTCATGGCCTCTCTAAATGCCCGTTCTTGTTTACCTAAAAAAAATACTGCCTTAATAGGAATAATAGGTAATAGCATAAAGCGTCGATTCAAAGCTATTATTTTGTTAAATTCAACAATATATAGTCGAGAGTGTTCCATTAACGCATCAGATATTCGACTACCACTTCTAATCAGTTCTTTAAAATTTAAGGCATTTTTCAAATGTTCAAGGGAATCATCGTGCGATTTGCATGCTCGAGTAATGGTAGTTAATTCGTCATAACCAGTGCTATTCCAAATGCCTTTTTTAGTGCCAACGATTATCCATGGCCAACAAAACATTTTTGTAAATAAAAACAAACGCATAATCAAGAAAAGATTCTATAGCAAGATTCTTGAAACTTACGCGTATGCTTTGATGCTCTGGAGCCTTTGCGTTGAAAAATTTACAACTTTGGTGTTGGTCTGTCTTAATTTATTATTTGTCTTATCTCCATCTTTCCACCTCCGAAAAGGTGTTTCTAACAGAACGCATATTTTATCATAGCGAGGTTCCATATTAAAAAAAAGAAATAAAATTAAATCGAAGAAAGAAATTATTCCGAATACGCTAGCATCGAAAAATTATAATCGTTTGACCATGAAGAGTTCAAATTCTTTACACCCCCAACGTACCAGCCCAGATGGCCTAACAGGTGTTGGACGGCCACCAATCACATCAGCGAAATACAGAACTGCAGCCGAATGACGCATTACCATTCTGGGCATCAATCGTCGCCTTAATCCATTTCGATTTGTACGTGGATTCAGCAATGCATTCCCCGTCGCAACCACGCCCGCGTCCCGCTGCCCAACTGTTAATCCTCTTCACGGGCTGCAGTCAGTAGGATTCGATTATAAGCCAGCAACTCTTTTGATATGTAAATGTTACCTTATAATAATCCCACTAATGAGCTTGATTTTTTTTTCTTGTTTAGCGTGAAAACGTTGCATTAGAAAAAAATTGCGCGCCTTTGGCAAAATATAATAACGTATAAAAAAATTGATGATCGGATTTGGGATTTTGCTTTAAACTGAATATTTTGGTACAGCCCGGCTGTACTTGCTGTATGCCACGAGCCGCCACTGGTAAAAGTACCATATTTTACTAAAGAAGTCGGAAAATACGACGCCCGTCGCCAATAGCCCTCGTGTAGCTCTAGTGCGACGATAATTCAAACTAAACTAAACTAAAGAAGTCGGTGAAGGCTGCTAGCTGTGTTTAAGAAACACATTTTTATTTTAGCTAAAAGTTCACCAGACGAGAGGTACACAATAGTTCGATATAACAAAAAGTAGGGATGTACTTCCGCGCAAGGTCCGCTGGCAAACTTATAACACACTATTGTTCTTCACAAAAAACGATAACACACTTTTCTTCTATTCTTCTTTGAAGTAAATTATCACATGAAATATAAAATGGAACTTTAAATCCTTCTTAAGATTACCGGAGTTAGTTTATTTCTTGCCGGCCGGAGTTTGTTGTTGATCTGTTTCGTTCGCGGCTACAGCTAGCATCTCACTTGGAAGTAGATTTCAAGAAGTTATAGTAATTATCAATGAAAATTAAGAATAAAAACAGTGTTCGGCTTTTATATTGAAGTCCTGAAAAATAAATAGAAGTCTGTTAGGCCTAATGAACCGTGAGCAATGGCGGACACCATCGAAGTAAATTACTTAAAATGTACTCCATTTTCGCGTCTGAAATTACTTCATGTCTGAATCTGAAAATGTCTTAAACTGGCCGTTTTTTGGTCCTTTTCAGTCATTAATGGTGTCTTACATGACGTCACAGGACTTTTGTTATGATGTCTTAAATAATGAAGATAGTTAGCATTTAAAACTCTTAATGGGTATGAAGTCATCATGTTTGAGACTCTTTTTGATCTTAATTTAAGACATAACGATTTGCTGTGTAGAAAAAGGGCTTGCTTTGTTTTCTTGAAAAACTCGGTAAAGGATCACTGCTTAACGGAAGTCGATGCAAAATGTCTCTTTTGCAAACTATTCTGTTAACCTTTCTTGAAAAATTTTCTCTGTATAGTTTGAATTGTTTGTTTCGTGCATACGAAGTTTCTTCATAGTCTTCAACATTTTTCACATCAATATTATAGCCACTTGTCGAACCTTCTAAAATAACCTTAAACCTTTGGATAAGGTTAAGGTCACTTCCATTAATTTTAGAAGCAGTTTCTGCATTTGAAAAAACCTTGCCCTTTTTCCATCATGTATCCAGAGTCACATATATATTATATACACATACATACAAGGAGAAGATTTTCTTCTTCCTCGGTAAAAGAAAAGAAATCAATACCTTTCAAATCTTTATCTACATCTATTGATTCGTTAACATCACCATACTCAATGAGGTTTAGATTTCTAATTGTTTTTAAATGTTGTGTGTTGCTTTTATGAACCCTTTTAACCAGATTACCTAGTGTTTGGCGCAGTATGGCCTAAGATGCCCTTGCGCCATAAAACCCGAACATCCATCCTCCAAACTCAATGAGATTTTTTTTTAAATTTGAAATGTCCAAATTTCAACGAGTGCATCTCAATAAGAGTCTTCCGGCTAAGTCTCTTTTTAGCTTTCATACCTTGTTCTACTGTAATATTCAAGTTGCCACCATGCATCTGCCTGCATTAGCCAAAATGAATTTCAAGTGGATCAGTTTGATACTTGAAGAATACCACTGCATAATCGTGTAAGCATATACCTGTTGACACGATTGTTGTCAGAAATAATGGAAATCTAATGAATATTCAAAAAATATTTTTTATTTTAAAAGAAGTCCCTAAAACAAGTTATCTTGACAACTGGCATAAATGGGGAGACAAAAGCTTTATCTTTTGTCAAAACTTTTATAACTTATTCTAAAACTGCTCATACAGTCAAAATAAAATACTAATTAAAAAAATATTTAGGATAAATTTGTGCACCAATATTTTTTCATCTATCATATTTGAATTTTTAATAAAACTAAATTATCCCTTATTTGGCAAAATAAATCTTTTCTAAGAGCAAAATATTAAGAATTATTCTCTGCTTAGAAATTGCTAAACAATCAAAGTAAAATAGAGATTAAGTATGTAACTTACCATAAATAAAAAAGCTTAGAACATAAAGTTCAAAGTATGTATAAAGCACTCGAAAATTTTTTATTTAAAAGTTTAACAATTTCTTGCAAAATACAAATTTTCTCTGTTTTCAATTGGTTTGCCACCCTTTGCTGCTCGAGCTGTTGTAAACAAATAATGTTCATTACTAACAATTGATAAGTTTGCAATGTCTTGCTTGTGCATATGTCTTTCAAAACTTCCACAACCGGAAGAAAGTAACCTTTTAAATAGAAAAACCTAGTGTCTGACTCGGTATGGCCCTTGCGCCATAAAACCCAAACATCCATCCATATTAAATATACAATATAATATGGAATTGCTTTCTCACATCTTTATAAAGTGTGTTGCAAAAAAAGTCTCTAGTAAAACATTTTTGATCACATTTTGATTTTTTAATTCTTGGGCAATGTTATTAACAGAGGCTGGGGAGCCTAGCCGGTTAAGGCGTTCGCCTTGCATGCGGTAGGTCCCAGGTTCGGGCCCGACATCGGCAAGATAACTGCCGACCTATAAACGGCCGTGCAGCCAAAAACATCCGACGAATAATACCCCCTGTAGAGAGAGTGCGCGTTAAATATGCACCAAAGTCCCAACGCTGCGTACGATGTCGCCCCTAACGGTTACGTCGGGTGCCTACTCATGTGTCAGCTCGTCACCTGACGATGGTTCTAAATTACGTTGAAAATAGCCCTTGTGTAGCTCTATTGCAACGATAATTCAAATTAAACTAAACTCGTTATTTTGAGACATGCTAATCCTGCAGCTGTAAATACATGACAATGATCAATTGCATATTTGTTTTCCACTTATCTTTCTAAAATTTTCGAATATATCTGCAAGCAATAATGCATTGGTCTTGACGTAAAGGTCGCGATAGTAACCCATGTGTGTATGTCTTGGGTTGCTACTTTTATCTCCCAAGTGGCTTATCATTATGGTTAACTGTAGAATTCTACTTAGTGGAGTATGCGTTGTGATCGGCCGTAATTGATTACTACTGCAATAACCCAATGAATCACGGACAGCAAGAATACAATGACATTTATTAAAACGTTATACATAGTACATTCAATTCCGCAATTTAATTACTAGATTGGTCATTAGGAGGCCCGGGGAAAATAAGGAAATTGACTTACTTATTATGAATAGGAGTAACATCTTCAGTTCCGTAAATTACCTATAGTAAACAAGATATAGCTACGGTCTCAATCGACCCGAATTAATCTACAGTCTCTACTCTAAGTTAAAGGGCTGCTCGAGAGGTTAACTCAGAATCAATCCTCCTCTGCTTTTTCTGGTCCAACTTTCTCGACCCCTCAACTAAACTCCTCCCTTCCGGTTGCTTTATCCAATCGTGATTTTTAATATCCACCCCTGTGTCCAGCCTCTTAACTTCCCTATGGTCAGTAAATTTGACAAAATTGTTACTTAAATTTTTACCATTGGTCCAGTTTGACTTTTGTAATGCCCCGTACATCTGCTCCCTTATTTTCGAAAACATCTCGTTCTGAGAATCTACCACAAAGGCTCTTCCAGACGTATTGTGTTATAACGTCACTAACCCAGACCCAGTGTCGGCTAGACCCTAAATTTATAGTCATCCCACAATAACCGAATGTCCCCCTTTCCTGTTTACAAATTCCACTAAGATCCTTGTACAGGCGTCCTCCTTAATTCCTTGACTTTAAAGATTTCCTAATTAATCCTCAAGAGTATGCCTGCAGTCCTCCAGACATTTTGAGCCATGAATATATTCTTCCGGTTAAATCATTCAAGAAATATTCCCTTTAAGGGGGAATAGGACAGAGAATCGGCTTCTCAAGCGAAGGCTTCTCTCTGTGTTAATCCTATGGGGAAAAAATATGGGTCTGCCACATTTCTCCGGCTGTATTGAGTATTTTTACAAACGGTTTTTTTTATATGATACATGTAGCTGATTTGCAGGTCCCTATAATCGCAATTTTTTTAAATTGGTTAAAATAATTTTTTGATTATTAATAGTTTTACAATATAAACTAGATCAAAATTTGAAAAACGAAGATTATAGGGACGTAAAACTTTAAATTTTCTTCGCATTGAAAAAAAAAGTGCACAATTATTTGCATTTTTCGGGTCGAAAACTGGCAGAGAAATTATAAAAATTTGTTATCCAGCAAGTAGTGCCGTGACCTCCGAGACTGAGAGGCCTGCTGGCTCCTTGAATGAGTCATCACAAGTAGGGGGAAGATCTCGCTAGTTTCCGCTACGAGGGCTGGGTTGAGGGACGAGGGGTTTGAAGTTAAGGGTTTTTTTACGATACTTTTAACACTTGGCTGAATTTTGAATTTAAGTATATTCATATATTGAACAAATTATTTACTACTTTAAAAAGCAACTTTAGATCTATCAATATTTATATATTTATCAACAATTTTTAATCTTGGCAATTAATAATAAAATGGAACACAATTCATATAAAAAAATATTTATAAAAATACATCAAAATACAAATATCACTTATAATTAAAAAATAAATGACTTGAGAAAAAAACCTAATTCTTTACAAATTCCAAAAATTGTAATTTTTTTACATTTGTTTGTTTCTTTACCTTTTTTGGAGGTACCTTGTCAGATTTTTACTTTGCATCTTTAGAAAACGTTTCAAGCTTTCTTTTGTTTTTACACATAACTGTAATGTTAGGCACTCTTTTCGATTTTACTGAGTCATTTTTACCTTTACAATAATTGTTTAAAAGGCAGTTTGTAGATGACTTAATAATTGTTAGTATAATGGGTCTAAAAGAATGACCATCAGCACAACAATCTAAAAAAGCAAATGCATCTTTTAACACTAAAATCTCTTCAACGAGATTCACAACCAAACAACGTTGATTGCTAACTTTCAAAAACTCCTTTTCGTATTGCTCTGTTATCAATTTCTGGACAACTATATATGTATGAAGCACTATATTTGTTACTAGTTCAGTGGGGTATAAAAGCCCCCCCACGATCAATGGATTTTATAAGCCTACTTTCATTTTCAGTAAGCAGTTCTCTGTCAGCTGCTACTTTCTCCCAACATTTAAAACACTTTACTTTTTTTTAATAACATGGGCACAATATCCTGCTAAATAAACAATTGCAGGCCGTGTTTCTTTTACATTTTTTATGTCTGCATCCTCAACAGTTATATCACAGAATATTGCAGCAATCGGCTGTTTACTTTGTTAGTAAGTGTCATTTACATTCTCAAAAATTTCTACTCCTACTTTCCCTTTATTGTGAGAGGCAAGTTTTAACTCTTTACACAAGCGCAATTTGGTTTCGGTTTCATATATCTGGCGAATAGAGACGTGATATTGATTCCCAGACGTACTTCGATATTGGCCGAATCTTGATTCCAATTTGTCGGTTTGAATTTTTCCTAATAAAACATAAGACTTGCCAAGCTGAGTGGTGCAATATTCTGTGATACTTACAAAAGCAGTCGAGGTATGTATGAGGGCAGAACGTGTATCTTTCGACAGACTGCCGTTATCTGAATTGAAACATTCCCATTTTTTTAACCATTCTATGAATTTAAGAAGGAAAATATAGTTATCATCCGTACACTTTCCAGTGAAAGGTTCACATAAAGAATTTAGTTTATGCCTTCCTTTAAAGGGAGTCTTTACGTTTACAACGTCCCACCAGGAGCAAAATATCTGTATGTAATCAGCCGTTTCCTTATAGCACTCCAGATCATTTTTTGGTCCCAATTCTTCCAAACCTTTCACGACATTTGGGCTAAAAACTTTTAAAGCCAATTTAACGTTTTTTCTTTTTAATTTTGAAGGCCATAGCGCTTTTCTTGTCAAGCCATAGTCGAATTTTAATAGATTGCTGCATTCTAAATCATATAGTTTTTTGACAGTGGTTAGAGATGCATGCCTAATGGAATTGCCATCAAAAGCAGGATAGTACATATAAAAACCATTCTTTTGGTTGAAATCAGAGATAATCAGGATGAAAACTTCAATCAATGAATTGAATTGAACATGGTGATTTGCTGGTCTCCAAATTCTCTGACCCTCCCTCTATAGCAGTTCCGATATCTTCGCCAGATGTCGCCCTCGGTCGTGTTGCCTCCTCGGGGCTATTCCCCCTTAAGGTGGTTAGGTTTCTTTAAACTTATCGAAAAGTCCATATCTAAATAGGGATACACCCCTTTCCTCACCAGCAGTTGATAATTCTGTCCAGATATTTAGTGTCTAGAGAGGCATGAATTGAAAACAATCGAGAAATTGCACATTTCCATGGGAAATTGTCATTTTTGCATGTTATTGAAAATGCAAGAATTTTTTTAGTCTAAAGTTTCCGATAACACTCATTAATAACGGACAATCATAGTTATGTAAATAATGAAAAGTGACGGGAAGTTTAGGGGAAATTGTTAAGTTAATATTGCATCCGTTGTGGGTGGCACCTCTATATAACTCCGTGAAATGAGAATGAGTTTGCTCTAATTCTAAATGTTCATCACAAATATGACAGTTTGCTTCTTTTTCACACAATTCAGAAATTTGTTAACTGCCTTCATTCCTCTGTAGACAACATGAGGCGTTTTACCTTTAATATCGGGTCCAACCACAACGTATGCTGTTCTAACATGGCACATGTTAAAACAACGTGTATGGTACATGTGCCATTTTTTCTGTGTTGAAACATTGTCATTATTATTATACATTGAGTAATTAACCAAAATACATTTAAAATAAGCGTAAATAGTGTAGGCAATTTTGCTCTTTTTCCGATGAATAAATGATTCTTTGTAGTGGGTGTTCTTGACAATAAGATTTCTGTTCTAAGAGCAATTTCTCGTTCAAAACCCGTTTAAACAGTTATCACAATGAACTTTTACGGCTATGTTTAGTTAAATGGGACAGTAAACGGTAATTGCAACCACATAACAAACTAATATAGTTATATGTGTTCGCCAATAACAACCATCAAAAGACAGTACATGTATACTGTGTTAGCGAATAATTTATTATTGAGACCCAAGTTAAATAAATTTAATAGATAAAATCAAAATGAATTAAAAATAAACCATATCTCTTGTATTTCCATTTCAGATTCTGGTAGTCTTATGAACTCAAGTCTCAATTCAGCCAAACATATCGCTACCTTTTTAATGGTTTTTCCGACTGTTGGCTGAGAAATTCCTTGTAGATCATCCACTGACAATTGCTCTTTTTCATTTGCAAAAAAACGTAAAGCAATTAAGACTTGTTCTGTGGCCGAAAGAGCTGATTTCTGTTTAAAGAGCACGTTAGTTTTGGCTCTAGCAGATCTATAATATGTTCAACAGTTTCTTTTTTAAACCTGTACATAGCAACAAAAAAATACAAATCATCTAATACATCTAAATCTTCGTTTCGATCTAATTCGATTCTTTCCCTCCTTCCTACAGTTTCTAGATGTTGTAAATCATCAAAATCGTCTAACTCGTAATCTTCGTACCGATCCACCATTTTCCTCTGGTTTACTAAAATGATGCTCGATCGCTATTGGTCGATAGAAAAAATCCGAGATTAAACCACCTCGATAGGGGGTTTAATGTCGTGCGTTTAATATAGGATTAAACTTGCGATTAAGTGCTGGTGGATACCGTTTTGCGGCTAATCCCGCACTAGAACCGGATCAGAGATTAAACCGCGCTTAATCGTGACTGGTGAATAAGACCGTAAGTGTTTTAATACCTCCACGATACTTTTCTTCGTCTACGTAAATAGCAAGATCACTGTCTGTAGCCAATGTTATTACTTTACTAACCGACGTATTTCTAACCAAAGTGAATTCTTACTGGATGAACAGAATACCACTTTCTAACAATTAGAATACCAGAAAAAAAAACCCGGAAAACACACTTCTGGAGATAACTTGTGATGTGTCCCATGCTCATCTTTAAGTTCTAGTTTAGTTCTAACTGTACTAATAAACTCTTACACTGATGTCACGCGTTGAAACTAAAAACTTATGGCAAACTCTGACTTTTTTGTCCGCATCATTAATCAAGTAATAAGTTACATGCAATTGTTTTTGTTCGATATTTCATGGATTTATTTTCTTTATTTTGAGATGTTCTGAAAGATTTAAATATTTCTATGTAGTTTATTGCAAATATTAAGACATCTAAAAAGAAGAAAGTTGTAAACGAAATTTTCAAGTGGGGAACTTATAAATAAACATTATCTTATAAATTTCATGTTACTTATTTCTAAATAAACACACAAACACAAATAATTCCAATAATACAAGTATTTATTCAAGGTAACCATTTATCTTTGATATCATCATATGTGAGAGTACTGAAAAGTGTAGCATTAAAATGTTGAAAAATATTTTTGGCTCGCAGGCCTTCATTTATTCTTTTTACATTTAATATCAGGAGAGCGTCTTCTCTTGCACGAAAACGCATATATTCATAAGTCATGGTTATGCTCTCATGATTAAAAGCCGAAGGATCGTCAATTTTGCAGCTTCGCATTGAAATAGTTTATTAATATTTGTACGCACTTCGTCATGTAGGATATCTAAATATTCAGTGATAGTAGGGGTAGCTAGTTTTTGCTCAGATGAATGTTTGAGAATCTCTGCGGGTAATATTGTTTCTAAAAGGGTTAATTTAATGAAATTACTGATCTCCAAAATAAGCTAAAGGAGGGATTTTTTTAACTTAAACTCTTCGAAATGAAAAATCTGAGCAAAAACTAACTCACCCTTGTTACTGAAGACGGCAAGCTGATTATTGCATATTACACTGGAACTCGTGTACAATGTATTGACATCATGAATCTTCACACAAAATTCTTGGAACGTTGAAGTGTTCATAACAATACCCTGTAAAATAAGAGGGGAGCCAAGGGAGCAGAGCAAATGAGCAAAAGAGAATGGGAGAGCGGAACAAATGAGAAGGAGGGGAGGGATAGAGATAAGAAGCCGATTTGGTTGATATGAGACATTTATCTATTATAGCCTACTAGTGACAGTAGAAATTTAATAAAGTTAAGAATTATTTACTACACTTATTTCGAAAAAGAAAAATTCTTATTGATTTCTATTTTACCTGATTTTAATTAACTATAAAAAGCTCTTCTAATTTTAAGAGTACACTCTTAAAAATTTGGTTCGACCTTACACCAATATTTGGTGAATTCCAGCTGCAACCGAAGTTTGGTGCTTGGTTTTACCATTTATTGGTGCTACCGCGCGCACGAAATCTTGGTTCGACGTTGAACGAAAACTTGGTGCTACCGCGGGCACCAAATTTTGGACCAAAACTTGGTGCCTATGGTAGCACCGAATTTTGGTGTAAGGTCGAACCAAGTTTTCGTACTTTTTCTGCTCGTAAATCTATATTCTTAGAGTAAGATTGTAAAGCTTTTTATGCACAGATTTAAACTTTCTTATGTGATTATTTCTATTGTTGCATGTATGAATTTAATATTTTCCAACAATATTGTATGATACTTTAATAATACATTTTAAATTTAATTTCGAATAACAAACTGAAGGCCATAATTGAAGTTCTTTTCTAATATAATAAGTGCGAACTGAAAAGTAAACACCAAAAGAGTTTTCTTTTAATATTGTTTTTATTTACTAAACTTATATTTTGTACTTACGAGTCTCATTGGCCTGGTTTGCCTTAGTTAAGATTTGAGTCTTTTTTTTAAATCATTTATAACAAATATTTAATTAGTTGAAGTTTAGGTAAATAATATTCTGTAAAAAAAAACCTCACAATCATTTAAACACTAACATATTTTATTCATTTCATTAATTAGGTAATACATTTCTTTTTTTAAAGAAAGGAACTCGGAATACACATACTTATAGCCAAAAAAAATTGGAATTACATTTTTAAAAAACGGAGGCATAATGCTCAAAAATTAAGTACTTAGTAATAATCAAGTTGTAATTCCTGTACTTATAAACAGATAAATTAATCATATTTATCAGGAAATGGTATTAATGGTTTTAAAACACTTTCTGTACATTTATACTTAAGCAAAAGTATTAGCTTTGGCCATTAAGCTTTTAACTTTGGGGGGAATGCGCCCATCAACAATCTTTAAGAGGGCACATTTTACAAAGGTCATGGTATTGAGGGCCTTTGGAAACTGGACATTTAAAGTATAATAATAGGACATTAGAAGACACAAAGCATTAATGAAGTCGTGACATGTAGAAAGTTCATGGCCCTCACAAAAAATTGTGTAGCAGCCACTGGTGACATTACCAGAAAGATGAATTTGAGGACATGGCTCAGCAAAAAATTCATTGTCGGAAGTATCACCTCCATCTGGAGCCTAAAATTTACAAAAAATGCTTTTTAAATAAATTTCTCCAATGCATGGAAAAATCAGATAAAATAGTCTGCAAAGGCTTGACTGCCAATAAAGCAGCCCCCATTGGGAGGGGAAAAAAAGCTTAAAATAAAATTTCACTTCAAACAAGATATATTTATAAAATTTATCAAAGTAGTTAAAAGTCTTACATGTATATATTTTCAATAAACAGCTGTGAACTACTTTTTACAAATATACAAAAAGAACCTAAATCTTGATAAATTAAAAAATTTTCCGCAGATTATTAGTTTACTAATGTGTTAAAATGCAAGGTTACCTAATTACATTGTATTAAATAAGATAAGCTGGTTTGCCGCGTAACCATTAACTTACAATTTTAATTATAGAATCTAAATTTTCTTTAAACAAATATGGCAGGACAAATAATCCAAAAGCCAGCCACTTCAGCTTTCATTAACTTCATATATGGTATGGCTTAAGCCTATATAACTAATAAAATAAAACATTCCTTACAAATCAGAACGTTCGCCAACAAAATTTTGGCATTAAGAGATATTCAAACCAAACTTACTATAGAAACTATAAAGTACAATGCATCAGTACGCATAGCTTGAACTTCAATAACGACGAAGCAAAGAACAAACTTTAAGAAACCTAAAAAAAACACGCTAACAGTAATTTAACAGATTAATACGGGACAGCTTTTTGACTGAAATCGCCTTTTTAATTTTATTTCGAAAGACTATCAGATATCTTTATAGAAATTCAGTAACACTGAACCTTATAAGAACCTTTAAAGAACTAGGTAAGCGTAAGACATTCTACAATCATGCCGATACAACTAATTAAATATAAACAACTCCAGGGTTAATCCCAGTTACTGCAGTAACCATGGTTATGTTACTTTCCAGTCATAACGGCATTTTGATAATCACATTTTCTGAACGCTGTCTATGCTAGTAGTTTTTTCAATGACCCTAAAGCTGGTCTTGATCAGCTTCTGCATGCACATGTAATCTTAGTTTAATATCCTTTTTTTTTATTAAAAACACACCTGTCATCGGTCCAGTGACCAAGATTTTAACGGTGTTGCTAGCGCATTATGGCCGGTCTCGATTTGGCGACTTTCCTTTTGAAGCCAAGTAGCGAAAACGTACTTAAATTAGTAAACATTCCAGTTTAACTCAATAGATGTTTACATCAATCTTGTTGCTATAGCAACCCTGTCTTTACTTTTTCACGACCCCAAAGTCGCCAAATAGCATTCCGGCCATAATACGCTATCTGTTCTTATTTTATATTAGAGACATTTATGTTTTAATTCATTAAAGCATCATATGAAGCACTTAATAATAATACTGTAAACCTAATCACAATGCAACCATGGAAGGGTTAAGCCTATACAACTAATAAAATAAAACAGCTTACAAATCAGAACGTTCGCCAACAAAATTTTAGGAGATATTCAAACCAAACTTACAATATAGATAGTACAAACTCGAATGAATCAGTACATAAAACTTGAACTTCAATAACGATGAAGCAAAGAACAAACATTTCTTTCAAGGTTAAGCCTATAGTTTATCAGTCCACAATGTATTTGCACAATAATAATTTTACTTTAAACGTAAAGCAAATAACGAAATTATCTGTGCTTACATAAGCCTTCTAAAACACTTCATTTCAAGTTTAAAAATCCAAATGTTTGGGGTAAAGCTGTTTGTGAAACGTGGAAGACAACACAGTGCGTTTATTAGTTATACATTTCATAAAAAATTTAACTTACCTTAAATATTGTTGCTTGTATAATACGCTTGCTGAGTAAAATATAAAAATTGCGGTTTGGGAAGCCAAAACAAAATGGCGGCTGTTGCTGTTGCCAAAACTTTTTTAGTTTATCGAGTTAACTTGAACAAAGATTTGGTGCTTTTGAGATCTTTCGCACATCGACCATTTTGGTTCAACCTCAGGAAGCACCAAATTTTGGTGAAACTGGCAAAAAACCTACAGCTTTCACCAAAATTTGGTACTAAGTTGAACCGAAATTTTTTACAGTGTACTTAAAACCAAAATTATAAAATCCTATCATTTTTAGGAATACTTAAATTTCTATATGAATTTTTTTAAAATTTTATTATCGTTAGGGAACAAGGATATTTAACACTACATAAGTCCTAATTTATATATGTGAAGGGTAAAATAATGAGAAAGTATTTAAAGAAAATTCAAAATTTTCAATTTCGAAATTTCAAAAGAAATATTCAATTTATTACATTCAAATATATTTATTACACAATATATTTCATAGAAAATAGTCTTACAATACAAAGTTTTCAAATACATATAGAGAAATAATCATTTTATTACATTCAAATATATTTATTGTACAATGTATTTCATAGAAACTAGTTTTACAATACATAGAGAAAATAACAAGTTTATAAATTTTTTCATCAGTTATACAATGTTATTATATATTTTCTAATAGAATGGACTGTACATTTTCTTCGATGTAAACGGCACATTCCATTTTTATTTTTAATTGTTTATTCAGGTGTTCGGTATATGGTATTTCTTTTATTGATTGACTATTATGGAAGCCGATAGGTGTAGAAGCGTTTTCATTTCACCTAAAAAATAATGCATACAATTAATTTTATGTTTGTATTTACGGTTAGTTGAATAGTATTCTTAAATTTGTAACTTACATTGTGGGTCATTGGTTTCCCATTCTTTCCAATATGGTTTCCAGAACGTGGGAAATAATGTAATTAATTGTAATAATTGTTAATTCTAATTGGGGAAATGAACATGGCAATTGAAGTAAAATGACGGTTGATGCGTAGGAATACAGGAGATAAAAAGGGGAGCCAATCGGCTCGCAGGCGCAAGGATACATGAAATGCAATTGAAAGATACATGACCGGCCAGGGTTTTTTATAAATATATTTTGGAGAATTTTTGAGATTTTATAATTTTTTTTGGTGGCCGTAGAAAAGAGAAAAGTAAAAAATATATACAAAATGTACAGAATCATGGGAAGGCAGTTAAACTGCCGGATTTAATGACGCTCTAGGGCGTCTGGCATTGCAAGGCAATGTAGAGTCGTAAATCGGTAATTTAAGAATTTCAGTATTTCCTGAGCATTCAAGTTTTTGGTAAAAATTGGCGTCTAATTTAGCAATATAATTGGTCAGCTTTTCGATATTGAGAGCTCGCCTGATATCCTCATTTCTGACAAACCAGCGCGAACCTGTCACTTGTCTCCTTAAAGTAATGCTTTGGAGGTTTTCTAGTTTGCGAAGACGGTATTTGCATGCAGATCCCGAAACTGGGGCTGCAGAGGTAATACGAGGGTTGCTATTTATATTTCTGGCCTAATAATGAAAAAACAAATATGTAGCATCGATATTGGTTTTATTGTTTTTCCAAATATTCTCCATGATGATAAATACACTTTTGCATGCGTTTGAACCAATTTTCATAGCAATTTTTCCAGTCCGATTGAGGTAACTCCAAAACATGCGTTTTGAATGCATCAACAGCTTCTTCGGGGTCGAAAATCGTTGTCCACGTAATTTATTTTTGATGTGTGGGAATAAGAAGAAGTCATTGGGTGCTTAATCAGGGCTGCAAGGCGGATGACATCAGTTCGATCTTTTGCTCTGTCAGAAATGTCTTTGTTTGAGTCGATGTGTGAGAGCTCGCATTGTCATGATGAAGAATGATTCGCCTATTCTTCTGCTTTTTTCGAATTTCTCCGATGACTTCTGGCAAACAAATGGTCGTGTACCATTCAGAATTGACCGTCCTGCGTTGCTCTAATGCCACTGTTGCCACATGACCGTTAATGCCGAAGAAACAGGCAACCATTTGTTTCGATGTGCTTCTTCCTCGAACAACTTTTGTTGGTTTTGCCTCGTCTTGGAAGACCCATACAGTTGATTGCTGTTTTGTTTCCGGCTCATATGCATAGATCCATGATTCGTCACCTGTGTAGATGTTATACACAGCCTTTGATGCACCTTGAACGTATTTTTCCAACATTTCCTTGCACCAATCGACACAAGCCTTTTTTTGAGCGTTTGTCAGATTATGCGGTATCCACCGCGAACAAATTTTTTTACGCCCAAATGTTCATGCAATATCTTATTGATGCTAGTCATACTAATGTCCAAAGACACCACTATCTCACGGTATGTAACATGACGATCTTGCTTTATCAGTTCACGCACAGCATCGATCTTTTCTGGCACAACAACTGATTTTGGACGACCTGCACGGGATTCGTCCTAGATCGAACATCGGCCACGATTAAATTCGTTAAACCAGTTTTTTACAGTGCTGTAGGATGGCACTTTATCGCTGTATAAAGAATTAAGTTCATCGAAGCACTCATGTCTTGATAATCCACGTCAAAAGTTATGAAAAATAATCGCACAAAAATTTTCACGAGTCAATTCCATTTTTTGAAAGAGAAGAACTTTTCAATTTACTGTCACCAACACAAATAAAGCTATAATCGCAAATCGTCTGAAAAATATCAAAGTTTCGATTAAAATCGTCTGCGGCCGCCTAGCAACACTTACTGTTGCAAAGGCCAGAAATATAAATAGCAACCCTCGTAATTGGCGTGAGTAAAGTCTTGTAAAGCAGTAATTTGTTGGTGATATTGAGCGGCGATTTTTTCCCTAACAGAGCGTAAAGGCTGAACGATGCTTTTCGATACTTGTCGGTGATATAATTGAGATGGTCGTTCCAGCTTAATTTGCTGTCTAAATAAAACCCGAGATATTTGTTTAGAGCTCCAAGGGATGGTCGAATGAAAGAATTTGATGGGTTTCGGGTTGGTGCGTTTTTTAGTAAAGAAAACGGATTGACTCTTGTTAACATTGATACTGATTTTCCATTTTTGAAGCCAGTTTTCAAGGATATTGATGTGTTGTTGAAGCGTGGCATACATAGGGTGATGATTTCGTGATAAAATAGCCGTGTCATCGGCAAACATGGCAAGCGTCGTTTTAGGATATTGTGGGATGTCGTTTAGGAATAAGTTAAAGAGAAGCGGCGAAATTACGCTACCTTGCGCTGTTCCGGCGCGAATGGAACGTTTGGTGGAAAGTTGGGTCTTAATTTTTTACAGAAAAATACCGGTCATTCAGAAATGATGAAATAATTTTGATTCGATGAGTTGGAACATTGGTTTCAATAAGTTTGTAGATGATACCCTTGATCCAGACCTTGTCGAAAGCCTTTGCGACGTCAATGAAGAGCGCGGCCGTTGATTGGTTGTTGAGATATCCCTCTGCGATGAGTTCGGTGACTCGAAGAAGTTGGTGGGTAGTAGATAGTTCGTCTCGGAATCCGAATTAATGGGGAATGAGAATGTTATTTAAGTTAAGGAAATCAGTTAGTCTAGTTTTAATGATTTTTTCGGCAATTTTTGCAAAAGTAGGGAGAAGGGATATGGGCCTTAGGATTGGTGTCCGGTTTACCGGGTTTTTTAATGGGAACGACGGTGGCAATTTTCCACGGTTTGGGGAAGTATTGTAAAGAGAAAAGTAAGTTAATGGCCGTGACAATTTGGAAGATAATGTTAGATGGCAGATTTTTTGCCATTTTATTAGTGATACCGTCGATGCCTGGGGATTTTTTAATCTTAAGATATTTAATGCAATTAATAACTTCTTGGTTGTCAGTGGGGTCAAAATCAGAGATGTTGGGCGTGGTTAAAAATACGTCAACTTTATTAGTGACGTCAGTATTGAAATTTGGGATGGATTATCTGAAAATTGCTCTTCATAGACGTCGGCAATAGCTTCGGCTTTCTCGATGTCTGAAGTGTAGACGTTAATAGTTGAAACTGGCATACCGAATTGTTTTTAAGTTTCCGATGATGATTTTTGGGCATTTTTAAAAGTATTTAAACACTCGATCGGGGTAGGCTGGAATTCACTCAAAATAGCTTCTTTAATTTTATCGTAACTTTTGATATCTTCGTCGTTGATTAATAACAATACCGAGTTAGCTTTTTCTTCTAAAATATTAATCAATATTTCACTTTGAAATTTTAACGGAACTTTTTTTACTTCAAAAGCGCTTTCTAACGACTGAAAGAAGAGTATAGTTTTCAGATCGAGTCGGAACACTCATTGACAATGTTTTTACTGATTTGATCAAACTTTCTAGACTCATTTGTCCGGTTTCTGCAACTTCGGAACTTACTCTCTGTTAACTTAACACGTTCTAATTCTAAAGCTTGTTCTCGATTTCTTTCTTATTTTCTTTCTGAAACCACTGTTTCAATCAAATCTCTAACAAAATTATGTTCTTTCAACTTTCGTTTCTATAGCATCAACTAAAGAATACACCATACAATACACAACGTAGTCAAAACAAAACTACTTACTATCAGCTTCGTTTAGATAGTAAAAAAAAATACTTCACTCGCTATTTCTTATTTCTTCGAGTGTAAAATATTAATTCACCACAAATCTTGAACATGTATTCCACAACACTAACGACGAAACACCCAACAGTACCACATTTCACTCCAACATCTCAAACTCAGAGTTCCTACACAGAACACAGTCCCTCAAACTTAGTCCGTAAGTCCTATCCGGGCACGAGCGCCCATGTTAAAATAATAAAGTGATGATGCTGTTAAAATTGGGCTCGTATTCATTTATTTCACGGTGTCTAGGGGTTAGAAATTAGTTACAACGGCACTAAGGCCACTTTGATGCACAGCTATAGCGAACTTTTTCGTTCTCCTTCAACAGTTCATTCCAACGGCTTTTCCGCTCGCGCATGCGCAGATTGGTGCTGCGTGGCAGCTATTCCGCTTGCTTCAGCCGTTCCGCTCTGACATACATGCATTCTTTACAGAAGGAACACTGCCGAGCAACATAACCAGCAATGTAGACAATTACGTTTAATTCATTTTTGTCAATATTACAGGGATGAGTGTGGCCAAAACAAAAAAGCTGAAACTAAAATGCTTAATTGTACGCTTAAAAAACATTTTAAGCAGTATACTTAATTTACGAAATAAGCTGTTTTGCATGTATACATGTATGTTCATATTAAAGTTTTTTAAGCTTTAGGCATGAATAGCTGATTGAAGTATTAATGGCATCAAATGTCAAAATTAGAGTTGCTTGAGAATTGAAGCTAATTTTTTCATTTCTTTAACAACCCAAGACAATACAAAACTGAAAACTTATTAGCCTAGCCCCCTATTTAAAAAAAACTTCAAAATACCTGAAATATTATACTGGATAAATTGAAACAGACCACCAACAAAAAATACTGGGGTTTTCTGAAAGATCTGTTGCACACGTACACATTAATTTTCATTTAATAATGTTTATGTCTCTGGTGAATTATCACAAAATACTTTATATTATATTTATGAACAACTAATAGCACTACTTTAGCTAAAGTAAATTTTTTCTTCTTTAAAGAACAGTGAATTATAATGCTTTTAAACTCGAACTGTCTGTCTCAACATTTCCTTTATTGTCAAGGAAGTTTCTTTTTTTTTTTGATGCGACTGATTTTGTGAACACTTTTTACGTTTTTTTTTCTTGATTTGAAACTTGCGTTTTTAAAGTGTCACATCTATAAAGTATTCTATTTCTTCATTTTGGTTTATTGAGACATGTGATTTTAATTTAGTTTTTGAAGCAGCAGCACTTGAAATAGGTTCCATTTCTTTATTTAAAAATTGTGCTTTTGAAGAAGCGACAGTAGTGATATGTTCTGTTTCTTTATTATCTACTTGACTATTTCTATTTCTTGAATTTCTATTTAGCTTTTTATAATGTTTGAGTCTGCATTTTTGCTGCATTAGAGCATAACTTCTTAGCTTTCTCTTTAGATATTTCCGTCTGCTTGGTTTGTTCAAGCTCTTTTATTACTTTCCTTTTACCTATTTCTTTCTCAGGATTTTCCTTTTTATAAGACTTGCATGCAGATTGTAAATTCTTTACTAGGTTCTTTTCAACTGGATCATGCAAAAATTCTTTTTTAGAAAAATAAGCTGTTGCAGATTTGTTTTCTGCCAAAAGGTGATATTTGATAGATTGTATCCCATTAAAAGTCTCAACGTTTAATCTTGAACTTCCAGGTGTTATTATATTATTCATCATGCTGAAACTTGATTCGACCCTGGGTCCATGAAAACAGGTCAATACTGCACATGACATCTTTGAAAGCAAGGGGTAGTTTGAGGACTTTTTAACTTTATCCACCACTCATCTGTACGCTCATTTTCATATAGTTTGGGGAGAAGTGAATCTGAATGATATTTTTGAACTTTAAGTTCATAAAGTTCTTTTTCGTCATCTAATATAATATTTTTCATAAGCTCAGGCAATTGTTTCATATACTTTAGCGATATAGAACTTTGTCTGCACATGGGGTCAATGGCAGATTCTGCACTCAGAAATGGATTAAGCAAGGGCATTTTTGCCAACAAGGATTTTGAGCAAGAAATGTATACTTTTAAGAGGGCATACTGAAAAGACTGTATATGGAATATAGATGACTTTGAAGATGTAGAAATGAGTTGTTTATTGTTTTCACCAATAAATATAGATTTGCAAGGGAGATGATTGTCTTCATTTCCCAATTCAAACTCTTTGATTTTTCTAAGCCTATCTTTAAGTAGTTTTAAGCTTTCTGGTTTAATAAAACAACCCAAAAAACCCTTGATAAGTTCCAATTGCTTATCAGGCAGTTTATGTATTAAGGGTGTATTTGACTGAAATAACTTGACGTATTCCTTTAGTAATGGTAGCACTGATAAATAAAGATTCAAAGTTAGTTTTATTTGTAGATTAACAACAAACAACTTATTTGTTATTCTCAATTTCTTATGTTTTCCTGCTTCCGTTAATTTTTTTGCAGCAAGAGTTACTTGTAGCTTATGAATATGTTCTCTTGCAAGTTTTTGGATTTTGTATTTCCGCTAAATGTTTACTACTTCAGATAAATAAACAAGTTTATCTTCCCGTTTCAGAAAAGAAAAATAAAATATAACAAATGCATCATACATGCGTGAGAAATCTTGGGCAACATCATAAACCGATAGCCATCTATAGCTGATATAGTTTTGAGGAACTGTAAATTTAACGTTTAATATATCACAGATTTCTTTTAACGCTGCTCTCAAATCAGGAGACCACTTTGAATCAGTATAAATGTCCTGAAAAAGAGCTTCTAAGTGTGAGTTAAACGGCAAGCAAAATTTCTTTGCCGCGTTGTGCACATGGTGGCACGAGTCGCCATCAATATGTAACAAGTTAGGGCATTTCTCTTTTAATCGTACTTCCACTCCAGCTTTCTTACCACGCATTACATTGCAAGAATCTAGCAACACTGAAATAAGGTTGCTCAATGGCAGATCATTTTCCTCAAAAATGTTAACTATTCCAATAAAAATACTAGCACTATTGGTGTATTATTTACTGGAAAGGTTTTAAATGTTTAGTTACAAATTTGTCATTTTTACAATAGTTCACAAGGGCAGTAACGATTTTTTCATTATTACTGCTGGTGCTCTTATCAATATTTAATTTTTAAATGTTTTGTGCCATGTTCCATTTTTATTATTTTCGAATAACCTAATGTTTGGCGCAGTATGACCTGTGATGCCCTTGCGCCATTAAACTTAAACATCCTTCAATATTTAAAAAGAAATATTCTGTTTTTAAATCTTAAAAAAGGTTCTCATGAAAGGTTTTAGCTACACCAAATCTTAATTTGTATGCTGCTGTGGTGCGATACAGTTTCACGGAATTTAACGCTTTCTTGTCTTTGGAGAGTTCTTTTACCAAATCCAAAACATCTGGGGCTAATGAAAATGGCAATGATTTCTCCGCAAGGAAGCTGACAACCATAGTTTTAGTTTGAATTATCGTCGCACTAGAGCTACACGAGGGCTATTGGCGACGGGCGTCGTATTTTCTGACAACCATAGCTTCAGTATTGGCTACATGATCAAGAAGTGGTACTAGTGGTTTTTCTTGCTTCGTAACAGCTAGAGCTGCTGTATTGAACATTGGATGCAAGCCATACAGAGGATTCCCTACTCCATCCCTTGAACTTGAGTCAACACTTCCTAAAAAATGTTTGAATTAATTTTTCAAAAATTATTAAATCATAAAAAAAATATTTTACTACAAACTTTCCTATTATTTCTGCTTGCAAACTTCTTAATTTATAAATCAGTAACACATTCAATGCAGAAAGCGATTTTTTAATCAGATTTCAAAACAAATACCTGGTTTATTGTAGATAATATAATGTAAATTAGGATTAACTGAAAAGTAGTGAAAAATAAGTATTTATCAGATGCAAAAAGATTAAAATATTGCTCTCAAATAGCGCTCACATGTTGAAGCAGAGTTTGGCTCATTGTATCCCAAATTCTGTGAAGGAACCCAATCAGGATGATTTATGTCCTCAACATGTACAGGCTTTCCTAAAAAAAAAGAAAAATGTGAAAAAGAGTTAAGTACTGGAATTTTAATTAAACAAGCTAAAGAAATTTTTTATTTGGCTAATGGTAGCTGTTATTAAATAGAAGATTTAACAAAACAGAAAATATAACAAAAGCTTATAGAAACAAAAAAAGAGTAAACTACTATGGTAGATATTTTTAACTTAAATTGTCGTATATTATACATTACCTCAAGCTTGAATAGTTTAAGCAAGTTATTATATAATTGTCATTATTGCATGTCAGTTAATAAATTGTCATTACACTACATTAAGCTTAAATAACTAGTTATAAAAGAATATACATGCATGCATGGAATACATACATGGAAAAGCACAAGGTGCGCTTGTGTATATCAATTATAAATGCTTATAACACTTATGAATTTCATTTTAATTGTATAGTAGCTGCATCAGAAAAAAAAAATTAATGATTCAATTCCTTAAGCACAAATGTGCATGATACTTATGTATTTCGTTACAAATGAGTATGACACTTCAGTATTTCATTGCTAAAGTGTATTACATTTGTAAACTTCATTAAAATTGTCTTTAAACAACACTTATGATTAAGTTTGGGCCCACATACAAAAATGTCTGTACAGAAATACGAATATTTCATACTCATTTGCGTATACAAGGTTTTGTTTGGAAACAAATAAATGTATAATTAAGATAATCTGTGGAATTAAAAACTTACCAGTCAAAAAATGATCCTCGCAAACTCTTAGATATTTTGCTTTTGCATCAGTAATATCAGCACGTTTTAAGGCTGACAGCCATTGTTTTCTACGTAGAGCTATCAAATTTTTTATTCTATCTGGGGCTTTAGTTGAAACAGAAGGTAATCTGAAGAATGATTTTTGCACATATTTTGCATTACTTCGACAATTTACCACATAGCAATGTAAAGGCATTTTAAATTAAAGTAAGTTTTAATTAAAACACAAAACGATAGATAGAACAACAAAGCGCACAAATGTCAGAGCGTAAGCGTCTCGACCGACTAACATCGGAGAACATTTGTTTTGTTTACACTTCGCCGTTGATTATTTGCTTGAATCCTGGGGAAGGGACCGGGGACGGGGTTGGAAATTATCTATAGCATCTACTCTTACTTCTTCCAAAATGTCAGCACAAAAAACTTCATTTTGATACATTGCAAACTCCATTTCGAGGAGGTCTAAATCAACTTTAATACGAAACAAGTCTGCAAAATACTTGACAGATGCAAACTCTGATACAGTACGCCGCTTGACATCTGCCACAAGAGCATGCGAGAAGAACTCATCTTGTAAGGGGATTTTCTTCTTCACATATGTACATGCTGCACAGTAGAACTCTTTTACAGAAGAATAGAACTTCTGGACCTCTGCAAGTAGAGGGAAAATGACAGTACTGCGCCAGTGGTGGGTCGTGGGTCAGATCAACCACTGATAACGCCTATGACGTAGTTGGACTATGACGTACGCTCGTGGTACCATCTATTGGTAGGGAATGGAAGTAAAAATAATGTTTATGACGTACGCTCGTGGCGCCATCTACCGGTGAGGAAAAAAAGATTTTAATGTAAAATAGGGTGAAAATAAATATATTTTAGCGCGAAAAATATTAAAAAGTGAGTTTTTGACGATTCGAACCCCCGATCTCCAAAAGCGAACGTGGCTCAGCGACTTGCTGCGCGTTAGTGAACTGAGCCACGTCCGCTCGACAATATGTGAAGAATTAACGTTTATTTGCGGTTTCTATAAGTGCTCATGGCGCCATCTAGTATAAAATATTTCATTTAATCCTGTCTAAATGGTGACATTTACAATCTAAAAATGTTTTGCACTGCTTCAATAAGAATTTCTTTGAAGATCCTATGTACTATTTTAATATGAAGAACAAGTTGCAAAAAAATTAACACTGTGTAAAAATGTATACTTGTTTTAAGAGTTAATAAATATTGATGTACATTATTTCCGTATTTTTATTGTCTAATTCCAACAAATTAACTAGAATTGTGAGAAAAAAATATATATAGGTTATAATATTTCAAAGTGCGGAAAAAGGTATTAATTAGTCTTTTGGAAAAAAAAAGAGTTTAGTTAATTAAAAATAACTTCTTAAAGTTAAAAATTACAGCTATATAGTCTGATTTTTCTTAGATATATTAATCTTGCTTGAAACAGTTCTACATGATAGTTACAAACTAGGGATTTTCTCTCTAAAAATTGCAATGAATGCTAATGTAACATCAAAGTCAACTATTTTAGAAACTCTTGCTTCTTATACTAATCATAATATAATTTAAAAAATACTCCAGAGCATTAATGAATCTTTCGGAAAAGCTATGTGACACATACACTATTTTTCAAACTAAAAGGGAACAGATTGTTATCTTGCAGTTGAATCTCAACAGATTACAATCTCGACAGATTACAATATTGAAATTTTCTATAGAAAAACATTATTGTCACATACACTGTTTTACAAACTAACGCATATACGATAAGGAATGACCCCGATACTCTGTTCAGTATATAAATGATAATGGCTTCCCAAGTAACTATTTCTCAGGATGCAAATAAACCTTCGAAATACAAATCAGCCTTTGAAACAGTTCTATTTGATAGTTACAAACTAAAGATTTTCTCTCTAAAAATTGCGATGAATGCTAAAGTATCATCAAAGTCGGCTATTTTAGAAACTCTTGCTTCTTATACTATTCATAATATATTTAAAAAACTCTAAGCATTAATTAATCTTTTAGAAAAACATTATTTAAATACTAAAAAAAACCTCTCTATTAGAAAATCTATGTGACACATAACTATTTTTCAAACTAAAAGGAGACAGATTATTATCTGCAGTTAAATCTTAATAGAATTATAGTCTAATTGAACTTTTCTTTAAAAAAAAACCAATCATTTATTTACAGATAATAATTACAAGATTTACAATCAATCAAAAAAATCTGATACTTCCTCGCCGGGAATGTTATCATGTTGTTCCGACACCGACGTCTCTCAAATTTCCCTATAATAGTAAAATATAAAAATAAAAATTCGTAAGTAATAGATTATATATATATAAAAACATATTTTAAGAATAGTATATCATATTTATTAAATACACAACCATTTCAAAATATTAGAACTGTCGATATTAGTCTTTCATATACAATGTAGTAGTACAATATATCTCTAAATAAAATTCATTCTTTTTTCTTTGATTATCAATAAAACTAAAATTTCATCGGTCTGTATAAGCATATATCTACTTAAATAAAAACAAGACATTTTTAATGCTTAGTAAAATATAATCACGAAATGATCTTATTTTTCTATTGTTGTAAAAAAAAAAGTATTTAGCTAATAATTAAAGTATCAAAATAAGTTAATACTTACATGATAAATACTTTCTGAAATGTTTGATGAGTTTTTCATGAACTTCTCAAGCCAATCGTTGATTGGAAATCGGTCTTCATCAATTTTAACCTACAATATTCAATAGGCAAAATAAGTTTTTTTGAATTATTCATAATTAGCATAGAAAAAATAATCATTAATTTTAACAGAGAATGATTAAACAAATCCATTAACATAAATATAGATTTTTTTCCATTACATATATTTCCTACTGCTTAATTTTAATATAATTAACGTAGAAAACTTATCATTAATTTAAATAGAATGATAATTAAATTTTAGAAAGTCAGATAATTTTTAAAATAGTTACTGTAATACTCTCATAAAAATTACTTTAGAGACATAAAATATATTCATTTAAAACTTTATTATAATTTAATCTTACATGTGTTGATTCATGCTCACGAAGATGACGTTCATGTTTAAGACATCGCCGCAGAATTTGCATATCTAAAATATATATTGTGAGATTTTTATAAGAATAACCTATTGACATAATTTTTAAAAAAAATAATTGATACAACTTACATATGGCTGGTAGGCACCAGAGGCTGCTATAAAACATGGAAGAAATTAGTATACAATTAATAATTAATTATATTTAGCATAGATTTATTTTAACTCGTACAACTAACATTTAAATAGAAATAATGTCATAGAAAGATCAAATTATTTATTTAAAATATATATTAATCATTCTCATGATGACACGCTCAACATAAGTGAAAATTCACTATAATTACAAAAGTATACGAGTTTAATTTGTATATTATTGATGAAACAGTTATGATAAAATAACCTATCATAATTTGTGTTACATGGCTAAGCAGCGAAAAATACCGAAATCTGATAAACTCGTGAATGTGAAAAAATATATAACTTGCATAATTACGATGCCTTCTAATATGTCGATAACAATGTCTTCTTTTTTTAAATGCCTTTTGGCATTTCACACACGTATAGCGCTAGAAATAAAAGTAATAATTAATTTACGAAAGAAGATTACTGAAAATAGTTTATTTTAGCTTTTAAAAGTTTGAATTATAAATAAATTATAAACTGAAGATCTTGTTTAGTGTTTTTTTTTTCATGCTTTTCAAGATTTTAAATCTCTAGCCTATACAACTGGATGTAAATAGCTACCTTACGTTAAATTTTCAACTTCGTTAAAAGTCACCAATGTCATTGATATCTATACTACCTTTTTTGATCTATATGATGTTATTTAAACGTATGTAAATCTTTGTAATGAAATTATGAAATACATTGTTATTAAAAATAAATTTTATTTTAATTGGATTTAATGGATTGGTTTAAGTATACATGTTAAGAAATAGTTACCGTGTTCGATGATGATGAGCTCGATTCATCACTGGACGAGTTCTTCATCATTTCAATCTAATTTTGAATAAGTTAAAAAAAATACATTTATAATAAAATATTATTCATAAAAAATGATATTACAAGTTTTTTTTTTTAAAACTATAAAATAACTCAACCCCGTTTACCTACTATAATTTTTTAAAAATAAAAACAAAAGATATCCACAAAGCAAACGATGGGTCTAATATTAAATGAAATACTTTATACTAGATGACATCATGATCACTCAATAGCTCTGTGAGACGTTAATACAAACTATCCCTAGCCTATAATTTAATCCTATCTAAATGGTGACATAAACTCGAAATGTGTTAAAAAAAATAAAAAACTTAAAAAACCAAATGGTTTATAAGTGGAAAACATTGAGAAAAATATTTTCTCAAATGTACAAAGTTTTTAACGAGACATGTTTTTCTCCACTAAAGATTTTTTTTTAGATAAAAAATAGTTTAACTATTCACTTTTATTCTTTTTAATATACATTTTAAAACTTAGTTATAACTTTTAAAGTTTGTTTTGAAGAATCAGCGGTGACTATCTGGCTATTGCTAGATATATACATTACTGCTAGATTCATAAAGTTTTCATGTAATTAATAGTTATTGTTTACAACAAGGCTATGTATGTGTTTTTTTAATACGTAAAATATATACTCTGTTGACGTAATTTTTAAAATGACAAATTTTTATATTT
This sequence comes from Oedothorax gibbosus, assembly GCA_019343175.1. NCBI lineage: Eukaryota > Metazoa > Arthropoda > Arachnida > Araneae > Linyphiidae > Oedothorax > Oedothorax gibbosus. Next base: position 181,773 of record JAFNEN010000938.1, on the reverse strand, counting down.
TCGTAAGTACAGCTTTATTTTTTATAATATATTTTCAATAGATTATTTTAAAACTAACATATACACTCTTAAAATTTTAGTAATGATAGCACTTTTTTTTAGAATAGGTGCAATATAGTCTTCTCAAAGTCTTTAGTTGAAAAAAGGATTTTGTTGTCCGTCAATGTAAAAACTCCAATCAAGCGCTAATTTTCAATAAATTGTACTTCAAATATGCGAGGTATATTATATTGTTTTACAAATACTTTATACTAGATGACATCATGACCACTCAATAGCTCTGGTGAGGCGTTAATACAAACTATCCCTAACCTATATAACTGGATGTAAATAGCTACCTTACGTTAAATTTTCAACTTCGTTAAAAGTCACCAATGTCATTGATATCTATACTACCTTTTTTTTTTATCTATATGATGTTATTTAAACGTATGTAAATCTTTGTAATGAAATTATGAAATACATTGTTATTAAAAATAAATTTTATTTTAATTGGATTTAATGGATTGGTTTAAGTATACATGTTAAGAAATACATACCGTGCTTGATGTCTGTGCCATTTTAAATTCAATGCGTTCAACGACTGACTTCAATGTTTTCAACGACTTGACTTCAATGCTTACTTCAATCAATATGGTAAGACTAACGTAAATAAGATAACCCCTCTCTAACTAAAACCCACCAAAATATTTTAGATAATAATAGAGGTAGCTTGTGATAAAGTTTATCTCAAACAAACAGATAGTCATTACTCCCTTTAAGAAACTTCAAATTTTAAACCCCTCTTATCTTTTTTACCATATCGTATATACACCTTTGAACAAATATATTTCAATCAGTATTCATTAAACTTCTCTTTATACATGAGGTTCTCCATTGTTTTAAATACAATTCATACTTTAGATCTAATTTTTATACTAAGTCAGAAGGGAAGATTTTCTTAACATTCTTTTTTTTTAAGTGTGTTAAGCACTATAATCTCAACCATTCATGATTCAACTTAACAAGTTTATCAGTAAACCTGAAGAATTACTGATTAAGAATGCTGTTTCTAACAAAAGGTTAAGTGAACTGGACAAATCAATGGTAAAATATTAAACAGTAACTTATCTAATCACGAAAAATTAACTCGCTACCATGAAGTTCTACAAACAAGTCTATTTTCTCGAGGTTTAAACGAGTAGTTGATAACTTTGAATAATTTTTATATATAACATAGTATAAAAATTGTCAAAAGCCTATTAAAAAATACATTTTCACAACTAATAAAACTTTATAGTGAATAAAGTCTGAATAAAATAGTCTAATTTCAAAAGGTATTGACGAGAACGTCTAAACATCACATGTATCTTCCAAAATATCAAAGAATTTTGTCGCCAAAACTTCCAACTTATCGCCAAACGAATGGAAAATAACGTTTAAGAACAAAAATAGTGCAAGTCAAAAGTAAAATTTTTGATTTTAAAATATATTGGAAAAACTTTACAAAAAATATTTTTCTTTCAAGAAATCACTTAAAAAACATTTCGAATATATTTTATATTTCATTTATAATTAAAAAAAATTCAAATAATTTTTATTATAATGTTTTTCAATATTTATGCTTTAATAAACTTTGACTTTATTTTTCCTTATGTATCATTAACATTTTCGCATCAAATTTATAATTTTTCTGCCAAACTTTGATTTTTAATGTTAATTTTTTTTTAATTGTACGGATGATTGAATAAATACAGCTAGTCTTGAAAATAACATTATAAGAATTACAGCAAAACGGAATCTATTAGTCTTAAAATACAAAATTTTTTGAACCCTAATAGGTATAACAATATAATATCTCTAGAATATTTGAAAATAAGCGATTGATTTGAGTCTTTATATCCCTTTACAAGTATATCCGTTTCAGCATAGGATCTTGAGATGATTACATCACACCTATTCTAAAAAATAATAATAATAATCATAACTTAAATGTTATGAGGTATTTGTTTTTGAAAATATATTATAAAATATTAAACTTACAAAAATATAATAATTCCCCATTTTAAGAAATTAAACTAAAAATAATGAAAGACTTTCACAATTTTATGTGAAAAATTATAGACTAGTAATCTACAGTTTAGAGAGAAATAAACTATACTATGGTTTATAACAACCACATAGTCATTAATCCACTATCCGTAATGACAATTTTTTGAAATGTATTAAACATATAAAGTCTATAAGGGGAGTTTAGTCGGTTAGGTACTCTAAATAACTATCGACCTATAAACGACTCTCTACAGCCAGCTGAAAATGTGTTAGGTCTTATCAGGAATCAACCAGATATCTTGTCGTGGAACTCTAAAGGACAGCTTATAGCAAATAAAGAAGAAATACCCAACTCTAATATAATTGATTTCTTCACCCACTTGTATAAACCTAGAACCAGTATATCAAATAGTGATACCTATGAAAAAGTTCTGAAAGATTTAAATATACCTATGCAATTTATTAGAAATACTAAGACAGCAGAAAAAAAGAAAGTTGTACATGAAAGAAAACCTGGAAAACGAGTTGTAAAACCTACCATCAAGTGGGAAAAATTATAAATAAAAATTTTATATATATAACTGTTAGTATTATTTCTAAAAATAATCACACAAACACAATTAATTCCAATAATATAAGTATTTATTTACGATATCAATTTATCTTTTATAGAATCATAAGTGAGAGCATCAAAAAAGGCTGCATGGAAGTATTGTAAAATATCTTTGGCACGTAGACCATCAATTATTCTTTTAACATTAAATATTATTAGGGGATCTTCTCCTACAAAAAGGCAAATATCTTCAGAAGATTTACACATACAATCATGATTAAATTGGGAACAATCGTCAATCTCACAACCGTCACAATGGAATAATTTATAGGCAATAGATTCAAATTCATCTTTTAGAACACTTGTCAATTCATGAAGTAAATTTAAATGGGGTGCATCTTTTGCATCTGCAACTTCTAAAATTTTAGAGGGAAGTACAACAGTTAATAAGGTTGTGGTTCACCAAGTCGGAAGTTAAGTAAAAATAAGCTTTGATTGTAACATAATATAATTTATTCAACAAACATAACAACAATAATAAACTTAACTTAACAAACAAGATGAACTCATAACATAACTAACCGCGGCACAACATAAGATAATAATAACCCAAAAGGGGTGTGCGCGCCAACACAGTGGCACTTCTGTATTTATATACAACACAAGAGACGAGAAGGTTAAAGTTACAGATTTAGATAACTAGTTACAGTTCCAGTCAAAGGGGCACGCCACAAGGTAGACTTTATAGTATCAGTCAGTTCAGGAACAATTTCTCTAATAGCAATAAGATAGTCAGAACCAATTTTAAGTGAATGTTCCTTCAGTTTGATTTCATCAGATAAATAAAGTTGTTTAAATATCAACTCACCCTGGTTAGAAAGAATTAGCAGTTGATTATTACACACAACACTTGAAGTGACATATTTACAATTCACATTATATATTTTCTTCTTAAAATCTAGAAATGTATGCATTGTCATGACGATTCCATTCTTTGTGGGATAGAATTTGCTATTATAAATATCACCGTGGACTTTATGTTCTCGTATATGCACATAGAGTTTCGAGTCTAATTGTTGAAGACTAACAATGAATCCATAACCAAGGTTCCATTCTTTGATAGTTATATTAGATTTCGAATGAGTAGGTTGATCCGGAGGATTGAAGTCGATGTATAGTTGAGTCAACCAATCGTTTTCAGGAATCGGTTCACAGCTTACACGACGACTGGTAGTCGGCTTTGGTGAACATTCAGAAGATGAAGAAAAACAGTCATCAAATGTCCTCTTACGTGACGTCTTGATTTTCTTGAAGGTTAGACTTACTCTAGGAGAGGTTACATCGGGCTCGGCAGGAATTTCATGGTTCCAGAACTTGTTAGTAGGTGTTTTCATGAGAAGAAGAGATCCATCGAGAAGTTGCACTTGGTTGGAGGGAAAGCCTTTTCGGGTGAAGTGTATGGTACGGGTGGCGCCGAAGCTCAATGTGGGAATTGTAGACGCAGGATCCAAACTTGTCACATCGTCTTTATGGGAACCAATCTTGGAAAGTCCATTGGAGTAGTAGTTCAGCTAGTTGTATTCCTCTCCAGTCCTTGCTTCCACATCTTTCTTGATATTCAACAGGGTGTCGGACCATCGGTTTGCAGGTACATTCGTTCCAGAAAAGGTGTAGGTAAGTCCAGGATCTCCAAAGGCAAGCACTTTACGTCGAGGTATAAACTCTGTCATAGAAACGTAGCTTTAGGTCCTGATACTTGTAGGATAATAGTTCCGTAAGCACTTGTTAAATGTAATCAGCATCGTAGAAATTTGGAATATTCTCAAGATTCAAATCAGTTTGGAGAGACATCGTAGACGACTGTTGTTGCTAATCCCTTAAGTACGAAATTTTTTAAAAGTAGCGAAGAATGATGAAGCCGTGTAATGGAAAGATATTTAAACCCTCGAAACTGTGATAAGACCATTTTTACAGCGCCTCTATCGAGATTTTTCATTGGCAAATCTATACTGATTGGACGAAAACCTGTATATCTCAGTTTTGCACGTGAAACCCATGCCGTGAACTTTCTGGAGAATTCGTTGATTATCTTAATTGTTAAGTAAATATGCAAACATAATCCTGTCTCTAAATAGCACATGATCGTAGTAGTTCAGCAATGATCAAATTTCTGTCACGAAAATGTAACCCTACTCAAAAAGAGTAAAAACTTTTAAATAAAAATTAAATTTTAAGCATATCAGGATCCATATGAGCTTTTTTTTTAGGTAATAATATCAAAAGTTACTATATTCCATTTTAATGATATGTGACCAAAACTCAATTTTTATTTTTTAAATACAGCTAATCTTGAAAATAACATTATAAGAATTACAGCAAAACGGAATCTATTAGTCTTAAAATACAAAATTTTTTGAACCCTAATAGGTATAACAATATAATATCTCTACTACCCAACGTCAGAATATTAGAATAATGAGAATAAAACATTTCAAAACTTTGAAAGTTGCCTTTATTTTTATACACAACTAAAGTTTCACAAATTCTTTTTGTTTTATTACATTTTATAAGATTTGTTAATGAAAATAACATAAAACAATTGGCTTGATTTTGCAAATTTACTTTTAAAATCAAAATATAAAAAAATCACAAAAATAGAATACATCCTAATGGTAGTTCACAAAATTAGAATAATGCGTAAACAAATAAAATAAATTGCTCTTACAAGTTTTATTTGCAACTAATCAGTATTTGGTTGCATCGCCCCTAGCTTTTATCACATCTCGCAGTCGATCCGGCATACTTTCAACTAATTTTTTACAATGATCTTGGCTGATATTGTCACGAAGATTGGAATGAACACACGGTTTAGAGTAATAAGCTTATTTATTCAGAAGCCAACAGAATGCAGAACTGCCCACTAACTGGTGGGACCTAGGTTTCATAGTTACATAGAATATTCTAGAATAATCGAAATAGAATATTAAAGAAAGTTCTAGAACCATCTCGATTCCAGGCAAATAATAAGTAATACTTTTAGTTTACGATTTTTCCTATATTACACGAACTGGTTGGGAATCGAACCCGAGCTGCCCGCGTGCTAGGTGAGCACCCTACCACTAGACTGTCGAGGCATGATGGCAGATCTCATTTATGCGGCAATATCATACCAAGCACGGTTAACGAATTTTGTGAGTTCGTTCTGGTCCTTTGGAGCCAATATTTTCAGTTTTTTCTTCATTAAGCCCCATATATTTTCTATAGGATTTAAATCAGGTGAAGTAGTTGTACTTCATTATCTTTCAGCCAAGACAAGGTGGCTTTCGATGTGTGACATGATGCGCTGTCTTGTTGGAAGACAAATTCCCCTTCAAATAGATCTTCAGAGGCAGGGATCATATATTTGTCAAGAACGGACTTGTACACTTCGGAATTAACAGTGCCTTTCAATACACAAAGCTTTCCTAAGCCATTGGCACTGAAACACCCCCAAACCATTATTGATGTGCTGAACTTAACTGTGCGTTTTAAGCACTGTTGCTGAAAAGCCTCTCGAGAAAAACGCCAAACACTGTGACCTTGTGGACCGACAGACACGCAAAATACTGATTCATCACTGAAAAATACTTTGCCCCAATCTTGGGTGCCCCAAAGCAGCCTTTTTCGGCACCACAACAAACGTGCCCTTTTTTGTCTGGCACTAAGAAATGGCTTTTTCTTTGGTACACGTGATCGAAAGCCGATTTCAAGTATTCGACGTCGTGTAGTGCTGACTGAGGTATCAACTCCTGATTCTCGCCACTTCCTATTTATAAAATTCACTGACCTGAATCGATGTTTTTCAGTAATCCTTTTCAGACATCTCTCTTGCCTCTTGGTTGTTATTCGTTTGGCACCATATTTTTCGCGAGTATATTTAAATTTATTGTTCCTATAGTAGTCCTGAAGAAATTTACTCACAGTTCATTGAGAGCAATTCACCTTCCTGGCTATTTTCTGTTGAGTCAGCCTCTCATTCCGTAACGTTAAAATTATATTCTTAGTAAGAATAGAGATCTTTTTTTCGGCCCATTCTAAGCAACAACAACGGAAATTTTGTTTTCAATCATGGAACAGTACTGTCACTACTTCTAATACGTCGCTAGTTATATGAAATTTCAACACCACGTGGACCAATCACGTAAATGGACAAATATTCTAATTTTTTGGAACGCCTTTTATCATTATTCTAATAATATGATCTTTTTAAAATTTGATTTTATAAATTTGTATTTATTTTTATGTTTTGTGTAAACAATATATGGTTGATAGATATCTTTAAAATATATGCTAACTTCAAGGAGGCGTCTACTTTGCATATTCGGTAAGAAATCGTGTCTTTTTGATGAGAAAAACTCAAATATTTGGAATATTCTAATATTCTGACGTTGGGTAGTAGAATATTTGAAAATAAGCGATTGATTTGAGTCTTTATATCCCTTTACAAGTATATCCGTTTCAGCATAGGATCTTGAGATGATTACATCACACCTATTCTAAAAAAAAAATAATAATAATAATCATAACTTAAATGTTATGAGGTATTTGTTTTTGAAAATATATTATAAAATATTAAACTTACAAAAATATAATAATTCCCCATTTTAAGAAATTAAACTAAAAATAATGAGACTTTCACAATTTTATGTGAAAAATTATAGACTAGTAATCTACAGTTTAGAGAGAAATAAACTATACTATGGTTTATAACAACCACATAGTCATTAATCCACTATCCGTAATGACAATTTTTTGAAATGTATTAAATATATAAAGTCTATAAGGGGAGTTTAGTCGGTTAGGTACTCTAAATAACTATCGACCTATAAACGACTCTCTACAGCCAAAAATGTTCAACAAATAATATCCCGTGAACATGTTAAATATCCTTCAAAGTCCTAACGCATTGCATGATGTAACCCTTAACAGTTGTGTTGTATACCAACTCGGATGTTAACCCGTCACTTGACTATGGTTCTAAAAAATACGATGCCCGTCGACATTAACCCAAGTCTAGCACTAGTGCGACGATAATTCAAACCTAACCTATAAAGTCTTTGTATGATATCCTCACACTAAAAGTTTTTATTAAAAAAATTATTATTACGCTACAATTATAAATATCTTTCAATTTTGCTGATGATTATTCAAATCTTAAAACACAGCACTTAATAAGAAAATTATCCTGATTAGAAGTTTGTGTAGACTTGGTTTGGTATCAGCTTACAAACTACCAAAGATAAACTATGATCTCTGATTGTAACCGTAGAACAATGTTACTATATATTTGCTGCGATGTTATTGCAATATCACTTCGTGCATAGCACCTCTTATCATGTTGTCGTAATAAAGTTGTGTTCCCAAAACCCCGATGCTTCTTTTTCAAACATTTAACATCCGATAAGAACTTTCGCGAATCTTACTGATTATTTTGTAACTTAAACATAAAATCGCCCCTAGAATGTAGGAAAAGTTGAGATTTTAGCAGCAAAGGGGCAAACTACTATTTGATTGATTGTGTAAATATAAGTTAGTTTTTTCCGTGAGATGCGTACTACGTCTCCTACATTGAAAATGTATTTGGGTAGTGGTCTCTTCTCATCCCCATATAATGTAAACCAAACGTCTTGTTCGTTTTCCGAAGTTACTTCGAATGGGGCGCGTTTAATACTCCGATGATAAGTATGATTATAACTCTGAATCAAGGCAAGTAAAGTATTTCCACATTTTACCACGTAGTGTCTTATGAAATCTTTCCACAACAGAAGCCTTTGTCGCGTTATTAGTTGTGAAAAATTTGATTTTTTTCAATTTTAAAAATGATTGAAATATTACATTCTTAAATTCAATACCTTTATCCGATTGCAAGTACTTTGGTTCGCTCCTTAAAAATAATTTTAAAAACCATTCGTAATATCTCTTCCCGTCTTCCGCTTTAGAGGTATTGCCCATGCATATTTTGATAATATATCGATGCATGTTAATATATATATCTATAACCATCATTAAATTTCTACAGATTCTGCATATCTACTAAATCCGTTTGCCATTGTTGGTCTTTAGCGTATACAATGACTCGATTAGTTTGGAATTTGCGACGAACATGTTTGTATAATGTATATGCGTCCACTCCTTCCAACCATTTCTGTATCACCTTCTTGGGAACTTTCCCGTTTGCAGCACGGTATTTCCTTATCGTATATGCGTTAGTTTGTAAAATAGTGTATGTGGCAATAATGTTTTTCTATAGAAAATTTCAATTTTGTAATCTGTCGAGATTGTAATCTGTTGAGATTTAACTGCAGATAACAATCTGTTCCCTTTTAGTTTGAAAAATAGTGTATGTGTCACATAGCTTTTCCGAAAGATTCATTAATGCTTTGGAGTATTTTTTAAATTATATTATGATTAGTATAAGAAGCAAGAGTTTCTAAAATAGTTGACTTTGATGTTACTTTAGCATTCATTGCAATTTTTAGAGAGAAAATCCCTAGTTTGTAACTATCATGTAGAACTGTTTCAAGCAAGATTAATATATCTAAGAAAAATCAGACTATATAGCTGTAATTTTTAACTTTAAGAAGTTATTTTTAATTAACTAAACTTTTTTTTCCAAAAGACTAATTAATACCTTTTTCCGCACTTTGAAATATTGTAACCTATATTTATTTTTTTTTCACAATTCTAGTTAATTTGCTGGAATTAAACAATTAAAATACGAAAATAATGTACATCAATATTTATTAACTCTTAAAACAAGTATACATTTTTACAGTGTTAATTTTTTTGCAACTTGTTCTTCATATTAAAATAGTACATAGGATCTTCAAAGAAATTCTTATTGAAGCAGTGCAAAACATTTTTAGATTGTAATTCGCGTATGATATTCTGAGTATTTAACATAAGAAACGCGTTAGAACCATGTAAGGAATATTTTGTCTCATACGATATCATCATACAGTCATGGTTGAATTGAGAGGGATCATTTATTTTACATCCGTCACATTGATATAGTTTGAAAACAATATCTTCTATTTCGTTTTGAACAGTTCGTAAAAATTCTTGCATCAGGTCGGGGTGAAAAGTGGCACTTACAACAGATTTCTCTAAAAATTTTCTGGTAATATATTATCAACTAATGCTTCGCGAATGGCCTCATCAATATCATAAATGATTTCACGAATTTTTTCGAGAGTGTGATAACTAATTTTAATGGATTTGACTTTAATTTAAATTCATTGGTATGAAAATCTGTTGTAAGATTAACTCACCTCCCCTTGAAAATACAGCAAGTTGGTTATTACATATGATAGAGGAACTTTCATATCCCGTATTCACACGATGAATTTTTTCTTTAAAGTCGATATATGTAGGAATTATCATCATTATTCCACACTTTGAAACACTATAACTCATTCCTGAAATAGTACACGAGTTCATGACAATATGAAGTTTATATCCAGTTTGTTGAAGTGTCACTTGTAAACAGTCATCTACTATCCATGTTCTTAGGACTTTACTTGCTTTTCGGCCTGTAACTTCGTCGACGGGGCGAGATGGCGTACGTGACTCGTCTTTAATCCCGGGGCCTGCTGTTCCGATGGGGTTCTGAAGTGAGTTGACCTCGTTGTGGACTTGTGTTGATGGCATGACGGGAGACTCTGTTGGAACCCCGGGTTCCGATGTGTCGATGATCAGCTGTGGGGAGACATCAGTAGTTACGTCGACGGCAGGGACTTCTCCTAGGGACTGGCACATAGCAGTTAGCCAATCTCCTGCTGTAATTCCATCGTCGTTAGAAAGTAATACTTCTGCTACGTTAGTAGGGGAGGACTGAGCTTGATGCACGGGAGCTTTGCTGGAAGGAAGCTCTGCATTCTGTAATTTATTCTTTTTACTTGACGGATACATGCTGGATGATCGTTTTCGTGAAAAATTTGAACTCATTTTAAAGGCAATCAGAGTTGGTGAAGGCTAGTGAAGGAATGAGTTTTCAAGCTCTGAAACTGGTATAAATCAAAGGTTACAGCACCCTCTATCTGCATTTTTCATTGGCCGGTAGGAAAAACAACGCCATCTACATCTATGTTCATTGGATGATATCCGTTATGTCATAGGTTTTACATACGAAACCTTTGGTACCTACGTGACTGTGATTCTAGAGATTATCTTAATTGCTGAGTAAATACACATCCACTAAAATCTAAGATATATATCTAAAGTATTCAGACTAAGTGTCTCCATCTAGACATGTGCAATGTTAATCAGATATTACTGATTATCTTAATTATTAAGTAAATATCCCACAAAAGTATTTCAAGTTTATGTCACCATTTAGACAGGATTAAATGAAATATTTTATACTAGATGGCGCCATGAGCACTTATAGAAACCGCAAATAAACGTTAATTCTTCACATATTGTCGAGCGGACGTGGCTCAGTTCACTAACGCGCAGCAAGTCGCTGAGCCACGTTCGCTTTTGGAGATCGGGGGTTCGAATCGTCAAAAACTCACTTTTTAATATTTTTCGCGCTAAAATTTATTTTCACCCTATTTTACATTAAAATCATTTATTTCCTCACCGGTAGATGGCGCCACGAGCGTACGTCGTAAACATTATTTTTACTTCCATTCCCTACCGATAGAGGGCACCACGAGCGTTCGTCATAAACATTATTTTTACTTCCATTCCTACCGATAGATGGCACCACGAGCATACGTCATAAACATTATTTTTACTTCCATTCCCTACCGATAGATGGCACCACGAGCGTACGTCATAGGCGTTATCAGTGGTTGATCTGACCCACGACCCACCACTGGCGCAGTACTGTCATTTTCCCTCTACTTCTGCACTCTACAAATTGCCTTCATCTAAATATGATCTAGTAAAACATCCTATAACTAAACTTTCATCAGACTTTGGGTTGCCTTTCTTTTTAAAGTCCTCAGAGTCACATTTGCTTATTGCTTTCGGTGTGACAAATCGTGCAAGCAACTCAAAATACAAATTTCTAAGATGCCCATGCAGGTAATGGATCACTGGAGATTCTTTCTGTAGTATTTTATTTATTTTGGTGAGAGCTGGAATTGCTGCCTTTAAAAAAAGACAATACAACTTTGTCTCAGGAGCCTTCATCTTACCAGTTATTTCAGAGAACATTTTATTGTTTCCACTTGCATTAGATTCTTCTGAAAAGAACATGGGGAGAGGAATCCACTGCTCTAAAACTCGTGATAGAGATTTCTCTAATGATAACCAGCGTGTATTAACATGTCAAAATTTTATGGGATTTTTCTTCACATAATGCCTGTAGTTCCTTTAGTGTATTTTTTCTCTTACTACATTTTTCTAAGTAGTAGAAGATTTGCACTAGAAACAGTTCAATGTCTATAGGTAAAGCTTTAGTTTCTTTTTGTGCAACAAGATGCACTAGGTGGCAAGGACAACCAATAATTTTAATATTTGGTTGTTTCATTTTAGCAAATGACACAATCCCTTTATTTTTCCCAATCATGGTATTTATATTATCGACACTGAAAGTGACACAGTTGCTCCACGGTATCTGTAGCCTCCTCAAATTCTGCATCAATAACTTGGTAGATCCCTTCACCAGTATTGGTAGAGCACTCCAATATGGATAAAAGTGATGTTTTGATTAATCCTTCTTCACAATCGAAATAGCTAACAACCATAGGATAAAGTTTCTTTGATTCAATTTCATTGCTTCCATCTGTAGCTAAAACAAATGGATTATTTTTCCGAATTGAAATCAAAATGTCTTGTGTTGAACGGGCCATTGATCGAACAATAGCACTTGTTTTTGTCCTTCCCGAGCTATATTTTTTCGCGATATCAAAATTGGGAAACATCTGGACGAATAGTGGTGCAGCATGATTCGCAGCCGAAAGTGGAAGGTTATGCTCAATTAGAAATCTAGCGAAATAACATTCGCTTTTGATCGCTGAAGAATCATCAATTTTGGTGAAAAGTGTCCATACGATGACTGGATTCTTTGGCCTTGGAAAATTAACAGTGTCGTTTGCTAGATATATATCGCATGCAATCGTCCCGTACACCGTGAGCAATTGAAAAATCTAGTTTGCATACAGTGCAGTATGCGTATTCGGGATTCACTTTAGATGGAATTAAACACGGCATGTCTCTGAAATATTCCTGTTTAAATTTCTGATTATTTTTCGGCTTTTTTCGCGGCACGCTTTCGATGACATCAGTTGTAGGCAAAGATCGCTTAGATACATATTTAATATTTATCCATTTCGAATATAATACAAACATTTCAAAATCGAAAATTGTTACAAACGAGCGCAAAAAAAAATAGTCTAAATCACAGTTACGCTAGGATGTTGCATTAGATTAAAAGAATTTCGAAGGTACAGCCAATCAGAGCGCGTCTTACATGGAATGCGATCAGAAGCTACATATCCAGGCTGATAATTGGTTCTTAGCGGGCTTACGTCATCAATTACTCTCATTAGCAAAACATCGTGACGTCATCACATATCCCGCTCCACTAAAGATTTTTGAAAAAAAACCTAAAAATTATTTCGTTTCTAAAAATTGTAAGGTTTTTCTGTAGTTTTGACTGAGTTTCCGTAACTCCGTAGTTTGATACCCTCGCCCGTAGAAACTGCGGAGAAACCGTAGTAGTTGGGAGGTATGCACATGGCTAACAAAGTGTATTAAAGAAAACTCCCCTTGCTGAGAAGAGTCTAACCTGAGGAGACATAATTTTAAGTTTCCTTTCGCTTTCTAACACCTCTCTTACCGACACATTATAGTTGCCACCCCTCATTTGGCGATATTGTCCAAAGCGAGCCTCCAAATTATCACTTTGGAACTTGCCTAGAAGAACATATTAAACCTCTAATTTGTTAATCATGTAAACAGCCAAATCATAAAGTGCAGTTACAGTGTGGATAAGAGCAGTTTGAGTCTCTCGAGTCAACTTGCCGTGCCTAGTGTTTTCTACAATAAGGTACGTGTCCCACTCCTCCAACCATAGTTTTAATCTTAATAAAAACTGCATGCTAACACCATTGATGTTCCTAATAGGATCCTGATACGAGTCACGCAGGTGCTTTCCCTTTAAAGCGTGCTTAACATTAACTACTTTTCAAAATGTAAGGATAATCTTCAGAAAGTTCTTAGTCTGAAGACTAGAGCCTAAACTTTTAAGTTTGCAATATTTTTCTCATCAAAAAGTCGAACAGCATATAACACATTTTGCCGTTCAAGTTTAGTGGGACACAATTTTTTTTTGACAAAAGTGGTGCCATTTTTATGGGTTTGTGCTTTTCACTGTTTTATATATCTTTCAAGTGTTTGACACTTGCACGACAAATATTGGGCAAACCATTTGCATCAAAATTAGACATATCTTCCATGCAAGGAAATACAACTGTTTGTTCCACATCAGTTTCATTCAACCAATTATTTATGATGCTTTTCAACAAGTGTACAGTATCAAAAGAAGAAATAATATTGTTTGAGAAAAAGAAATCAATATCGAAGGTTTCAAACTACCACCACACAATTTTTGTAACATATTTCGATTAACTCGATTGTTATCAGATATAACAGTTAAAGCAGTGTAACCAGTGTTAAACACAACTTCTAAAACCTTCAAAGTTAAATCATGCTATTCAGAGGCATTTAAAATTTAACAGGAAACATTGCACAAATACACTGGATGAGGTAATGTTAAAACATTAGTTTGTCGAATAAAGTAATAAGAAGCAGCATACGAGTAATATATGCCAAATATCGAGGTTGTTTAATATTTTCGATTAACCCTTTCAGTTCCAATGACAATTTGGCATCATCATTTTAGAAATTTTTTTCTGATCGTCTATAGCCATTTATGATATCCAAAAACACATCATTCGATTCTTCAAACTTTTTTCTATCAGAAAATATTTTTCATTAATTCCAATGGATGTCAGCCCTATTATTTTTTAAAAATTATGATCAGAAACATGATGATGCCAAATGGCATCACTGGGACTGAAAGGGTTAAATTTAGTTGCTCTTGAAGGAAATTTAGCCTTGAAAGTTCAAGACTTGTTTCATCAAAGTTAATAATACATCTTTTTAATAGCTTAACAATGTGGCTTACTTTGTCATTAGACATATTTTCCTCAGTTGTTGAATTTAGATGACTAATCAAGCAGTCACACTTTGACCACAAATCACACTTGTTTTCTTTACCAAGCAACCATACAAGATTAGAGGTTTTTTGTTGGTATCTGTTTATGCCATACCCCAACCAAGGCCGTCTCCAAGTTTAACAGGCCCAAGTCAGTAGACAGTGGCGTCTCGGAACGGGGCCATTCCGCAGTTAGCGATTTCCCTTACCTTGCTAGAAATTTTCAAGGTTTTTATTTTATAGTAAGGCAGTTTATTATTACAAACTTGGGTAGTAAGTAAACCGACTTTAATGTTGAAATCAGATTAAAAATAGTTTTAAATAGTAGATATTACATAATATAAAATTATGAAATAATTTTTCCAATTAATGAAAGAAATTTAATCAATTTAAAAGATATATTTATCAAGTTATTTGCTAATTAATTTCCTGTTCTATTATTTTAAATAAAATTTTCTATTTTAATGTTACTTACCAATATTAATGTTTTAATTCTAATGAAACAAATTAGACAGTGATTAATTTCTACTTGCATTCTTGTACTGTCATAAATAATGTTAAAACTTTATATCAAGCATTTAAAATTATAATTTTAGAAAAAGGAGAAAAAACCATAAAATAACACCTCATTAAACAATTGCATTAATAGAATAGCAATGATTATTATACATTTTAGGATAAATTTTGAATTCTTAACCATTTTTATTAATATCAAATTTTATCCTGGTTTGTTTTCTGAGTCACACACACAATACAAGCAAAATAATAACTATAACACACATTTCATTAAAAAAAAACCTTTTATTGTACAAAACAAAACAATTTATCAATTATTAACAGTATCCAATTTGCGTTTAGCACATTTAAGCGATTTGCTCTTTTTATCTTTTTTGGCTTCATCTAACTTATTATTTTTTTACTTTACAATAATTGCTTAACAATATATTAGAAATTATTTTGACACCCTGTTTACACAAATCAAGGCCAGATTTTCGACATACACATTGGCGAGTACATTATCATCTATATACAACCATTCCATAGCTAGTTTCATTAGGAGATGTTGACATTTTACACTTTGAAATTTTTTTTTATAATACTTCGCTTATCATAATATTAAAAATTCTAATAGTTGAGCAACAAATATTAAAAGTAAATCTAGTGGGATATGTTAGCCCCTCCCCCCCGATGAAGCACATCCAAATACTTATGTAAATCACCGGAAGCCTTAACTGAAATTGGGCGATCAATACAAAGCTTATACATGCATTCTTTACAGCAAGAACACTGCCGAGTAACATGACCAGCAATGTAGACAATTACATTTAATTCATTTTTGTCAATATCAACATAACATTGTTCATTTAAAACACTTTCAAACTCCTCATAGTTATAAACTTCAACAGAGTTTTCTGACTCATTATTTGCCACATGGCTAACAGTGTTTTAAAGAAAACTCCCCTAGCTGAGAAGAATTTAACCTGAGGAGACTTATAATTTTAAGTTTCCTCTCGCTTTCTAACACTTCTTACAGACACGTTATAGTGGATTTTTTTTTCAATTTGAACCATTTATTAGGGACTCAAAAATGGTACATAACTGAGCTGACTGGTCATAATCAATGCAGTTTAAAATGAAAAAAGTGCATGCAACAATATTCAAGTATATGTATAAAAATATATACAAAAATATTTGTTTCATGCTTAAGTTGGTATAATGTGTCAGAATTAAAAAAAACAGTGTATAAACTGTTAACTAACATAGGAATATCATTTAAAGAATAAGGAAGCACAGGTTTGATGAGCTTAACAGTATGAATGATTAAATCAAAATAGATTGGCAATAAAAAAAATACAAATTAAATTTATAAATGCAAACAATTATTTTTGGTTTCATTCAGTAATTAAGACCAATTCATTCTGATTAAAAGTCATTCCTATCATTCAGTCAAAGCATATCATTTAAGGAATAACAAATTTGATGAGTTTAACAATATGAATGATTCAATTAATTGATTGGCAATCAAAAATTGCAGATTAAGTGTAAATGTAAACAAATATATGACATTCTTTTCCAACATTCATTGATTAAGACCAATTCATTCCGTTTAAAAGCACACAGGGAGAGAGGATTCAAGTAAATCTGCATCAATGATTCCAACCGGGTTCTCTTGTATGTATAATTGCACCGGGATTTTCAGCCATCGGCTCTTCTGCTACGTAATATTCTCGCGGCAAGTTCCTCTCATAAGCCTTGACATCTGCATCACGGTGCTTCTCAGCAACAGATGACAAAGCCTCAATTAAACTACTTTCAGGTGGAACATCAATATAAACAGGATCCGCAACTTGCCTACCTACTGCAAACACTTCAGGAATCACTTCTGCTGACAAAGGTGGACAAGCAGGATGTTGACATGGGTACCTCTGTAGAGGATTAGGAATCACAGGTATGAACTCATAATCTACAACAAAGACATGATCATTATCTTGACTTTCTTCAATCTCGAAAAGGCTTGTTTCCGGCTGGGGTGAACTAGCAGGTGAGCTGCTGCTGCTACTACTGCGTACGAAAGTAGACTCTGATGAACCATCAGAGCTTAGACCAGAATCTGAACGACCTGGACTCAGTTTTATTTGAGAAATTCCCAGTGCACGAGTACCTGAAGTTCCCAAC
The DNA here is from genome assembly GCA_019343175.1 of Oedothorax gibbosus. Classification (NCBI taxonomy): domain Eukaryota; kingdom Metazoa; phylum Arthropoda; class Arachnida; order Araneae; family Linyphiidae; genus Oedothorax; species Oedothorax gibbosus. Next base: position 164,302 of record JAFNEN010000938.1, on the reverse strand, counting down.
CCGGAAATATTCACATTAGTCCTTTTCTTAGGTAAACCAAGTCGGCCAATGCATTGGTTGTTATCAAACAACCTTGACTTCCTGGATCCAGAAGTGCACGGCATAATTGCGTTCCTCCGACGGAATCGCACACTTTTACTAAAGCAGTGCACAGCAAGACTTGCTCATGCGAGCCAAAATATGAACAAAAGGATGAAACAGGAGGGTTCACGGGTTCACTATTTGAATTAGGACTACATTTTGTGTGGACGGTATGAAAACCCTGGCATCTACCGAAATGTTTCCTGAATTTACAGCGGGATCCCTAGAAGAATCAGTTCTAGATTCAGAAGCCTTCTCAAAATGCAATAAGGTGTGTGTGATTCCCATTTGCGACACGTATTTTTGCTGTTGCAAGTTGCCTTTCGATGAAATTGGGTCAAACAATTAAAGCATACATTTTTCTGTTTAACTAAAGTAACTCGTTTTTGCACCGAATACTTTAAGAACACGCTGCATTTGCTCAAGACATGATTACCCTGGCAACAAACGCATAGGGGATGAAATCCCGAAGCTACCAGTGGTACGTTTCTTGGGGTATATTTTTTGGTATCTTTATTGTTAATTAAAGATCTAGCATGATTGTGAGAAACTGTAATAATTCATCTAGTGATGGAATTTCATCATGGTAAGGGACCGTTCCCACCACCGTTTCGTGTCTTTATCCAGTTTGAACTGAATTACAAACATAATAAAGATTTTTGAAGTGCTTTCAAATTAAGGTTTCTAATGATCGTACAAATTCCTTCGTAGAGTCTACGAGATTTAGGATTTGACTAGGTGTTTCCGAACTCAAAGAAGTGTTAAGCAAAAATTTCCGCATTAAAGAGGATACAATTTCTCGTCTATGAAAAAATCTCTCTTCCAGTAGCTTCCACGCGATTTCAAAATTACAATCAGTAATTGAAAGTGATTGAACAATTCTTTGAGCGTCCCCCTTTAACGCGCCTTTTAGATACTGCAACTTTTGAGCATCGGCCAACTTGTCGTTATTTGTAACGGCCGCCCTAAACAATCCGAAAAAGCTAACCATTCATCAATGGCACCTGAAAAGGTGGGAAGGGACAAGGTGGGAAGTTTAATCTCAACTACATCAACTCTCCCCCTGGTCTAGTATTAGATTCCGGGGTTTTAGAAAATTTCAAGAGACCGATCCAAATTAGCCACGCAGGTGCTAATTTGTCACGCAGGTACTTTCCCTTTAAAGCGTGCTTAACATTAACTACTTTTCAAAATGTAAGGATAATCTCTAGAAAGTGCTTAGTCTGAAGACTAGAGCCTAAACTTTTAAGTGTTGCAATATATTTTTTTTTTCATCAAAAAGTCGAACAGCATATAACACATTTTGCCGTTCAAGCCCGGAAACTAATAGCCCTCGTGTAGCTCTAGTGCGACGATAATTTAAACCAAACCAAGCCCGGAAACTCTCACAGTCCACGACAAATTCACAAATCGCCCCGAACGACGCGCGTGCGTAGTGGGAACTTAGAATTTTGAACATTTTCTTATTTTGCCATGCGGATTGCTGTGCTACTAACAGCTGACTATAATAGTCTGTCAGAGTGACACAACAACGCGTTAAGCCGTGTTGTCATTGCGGTGTTGAATAGGATGTTGTTCTGTGATTTTTTTTCCCTTTCAAATTTTAAAGTAATTTAATTGACACTTGCCTTTTGTCTCATAAGTAATTTTTAGCTGAATTCGCATTTTGTGATGGATGATCCAAAGTCGATATAACAGCGACACTCATTTTCAAAACAGCAATAATTTTAATGAATCCGATAGTAGTCCAGTTGTAATTAAATTTAAACATGTAAATGAAAGTTGTATCACAATTAATTTATGAAAAGTTTTAATCTCATAACGCTTAGGTGCATTAGGATGAGAAAAAATGCAATTTTCAGCTAAAATTGGCTTTAAAATATCTTACTATCACTTAATTTTAGATAATAACCAATATGGCATGTACAATTTTTTTTAAAGTACTTAAACACTAAATGTTAGCAGACATGTGATTCTTCCGCCAATTCGCTTCGCAAAATTAGAATTTCCGCTAAAAATTTCTTGTTCCCGAATGCGACGATCTACGGGCCGCAGATTTTTTTCAACTACAAAGAACCTTTGCATTTTTCCAAACGCTTGAAATAATAACGCAGTCAATTTCTTGAATAATGTAATTTTTGTGAAATTCGTCCTGAGGAGGAGGAATAAGTTGATACACTTTATCACCGTCTTGGACTTCGGTTTCTAAGTCCCAAATTGACTTCCTTTTGCGTTTTTTTGGCTGCTCGATGATTTTTTTCTCAACCTCTGCTGGAACCGAAGGTTGATGTGATTGTGTTGGTTGAACTGGCTCGAACTCTTTGCTCAAAATTTTTTTATCTGTTGAATTTGTGCGTCAGCAAAGTACTTTTATTTGAACCTTGGGTCCAAAAAGGTTGCAAGCATTAGATTTTTTTCGCACACAGCTGTTTGAAACCGTCGCTCTAAACTTTATAGCAGAGTCTCTTTCATAATACCCACTCCATGAAATTTTTCGTTGTCCTTATAAAGTGCATTCATTAGGGTTTTTACAAAAGGAATTGTTACTGAACATGGGGTATCATCCTCACTGATTACCTTTGTTATATCGTAAAATGGATATAAAAGGTTTCAAACACTCTCGGCTATTTTCCAATGATTTGCTGAGAGTGATGCAGGCATATCATACCTGGCTTCATAAAGTGCCAGGGCATCCTTTTGCTCAAGGAGCCTTTCTAGCATCGAGTTGACGGAATTCCATCGAGTTGGTACACTCTGCACCGTTTGCAGTATCCTAAAACCATGGTGTTGTTGAATCTCCTTTAATCGACGTCTTGCTTGCTCGGATCGAGCGAAATGGCCCGCTATTTTCCGTGCAAGAGCACTCCGATAACACTCCTTTGGGAATTGATGGAATCCTGAATTGACAGTTGTAATGTATGTGAAAGGCACCGAAAGTCCTTGAAGAAAATCGACATCGTAATGGCACTCACGACGTTGGGGCCATTATCATGAACGGTGCCAGGAATTTTTTAAGAGGAATCTGCCAAAATCCGATAATTTCCTTAAGTATTCTTTTAATTTCTTCGCCTGTATGGTCACTGACCATATGTTTGGCGGCCAGAATGATTTTCGGTGTTGTTTTGGAGACAAAGTCGATGTAATGCGCAGTTAAGCTTATGAGGGACTCGGTTTTGGCTTTATTTGTCCAAATGTCCGTCGTGAAACTTAAGTGTTCAGCCGTACTTATCAAGTCCATTACCTTTCTAACGACAGCGTCATATGTTGAATGTAACTTGTCCCTATATAATTTATGCGACTTCAAATTGACCTGAGCATTTAAATACTGTACCAGGCACAAAAAACCTCCTTCATGCACGATACTGAAAGGGTAATTACGCATAGCTATCATCTCCAAAACTTTTCTATCCAGCTCTTTGCTTTGGGGGCTGTCTGGAAGCCATTTTTGTTTTTTCTTTAACATATCAGCCATGGTCGGTTGATAGCTTAAGATTGCTGAAGATTTTGACGCTGCTACCTTCTTTAATGGTCGCATCTGAGAAAGTTTCTTTTTTCTTCAAATAATCACCATGTCAATGAGAGTGCGCGCGTACTTTGAGATGATTTATTAAATTAGATGTATTTGCTGTCTTTCCTTTATCACTGCCTGTAAAAGATAAGTTTATTTGTAATTAGAACTATCGAACCAATAGTCAATTAAAAAAAGTCATTTAAATGCTATTGTGCTAGTAATACTGCACCTATTTAATAGAATTTTAAACCCCTCCCCCCTTTTATATACATGAATTTCACACCAGGCTTGTATACTTAGGACAAGTGCGGCGTGCAATGGACAAAAATTAAGGAAGTGGCTTTTGATTTGAGAAGTTTAGTGAGTATTTGAAGGGCTGATTTCCAAAAGACTTTGTCAAAATTTTCAAAAATTCGTGCTAGCTATCTATTTTCAATAAGTAGAAGTTCCAAGCGGGGTTTGGTCGCATTAAAAACAGAGGGGGAAATTCTCGTTTGTTTCCGAAAAGAATTAGGGTAATAAGGGACTTTTGTGCCAAAAAGGATGTCGTTTTGCTCTTCCAGCTCCAAGAAAATAACACATGGGCCAGTTCTTAAAACTATAAGCGGCGAAGAATAAGGATCGTCGTGTTCTGTTCACCTTTTAATTTAACGTGAACTGCGGGTTATCGTCACTCGTCAGATTTTAATTACCAACCAGTGATATCTCGAAGCAAATGTTTTATGCCAAATTATTAGTTTGCTTATACAATTTCAGTAAAAATAAAACATTTCTGCGTAAGTTGTATTATTTTTAGGAAATAAATGTTAAATAATAAAAAAAAATGACCAATTTATCTGTATTTCTGTTTTTCATTGCGCAAATTTCAATTTGCAAAAATATTGTCTGAAATGAATGATTGCAAATTTTTTTGATCAAACCATTTTCAACATCGTCATTCCGTGTCGCATACATGTGGGATCCGTACAGGCCCATTTGGCTAACGTGAGCACTAACATATATCGAGCCCAGAAAGAAACGAACCCATTTATTTTTGTTCAAACCACAGTGGCCCACCTAAGCTAACCCACGTAGGCACATTTACAATTTTATCCCATTATACATATTACAGTTATCTCTAAAAAAAAACTATTCAAAGAAGAAACAGTTAATTTTTTCAGTACAAAGTTTTTGAATTAGCATTGTCACATATGACTTCTTTCGATAAAACTGCCCTCATATGCCCATAATGATCTTTATGGTTAACCCATCACCGCCCCATGTGAATCCGAGATATTTATGATTTACGGAAATTTTTACTTGACAAGTTAATTTCAATAATTTTACAACCTAAAAAGTTATATTGCAGCTACCTTTTCTACAAGTGCTATTTTCTAGAATACCTTATTATGTTCGATAGGTACTAGGAACTCGAGTACCAAACTTTTTGTCTGTAATTCAATTAGTTCGAGTTGTAGAACAACAGACGACTAATGTTTAAAACCACTTCTTCAGTATCAGCACCCGCCAAAACGTGTAAAAAACTCAATCTCCATTTCGGAATTTCGGCACCATCGCAATACTATTACCTTATATTTCATACTAGCTGTTATATTCCCGACGTTGCACGGGTAGAGGTGGATTAATAATTTAACAGTCAATTTAACTATTTTTTTTCTTTCATTTTAGTTACATAAGATATGAAGATTACAAAGTAATTTTCCATTTAATTACCCAACTTGGATATAGTAATGATTAATATTAATTTAAAAAATACCTTTGATAAGAAGCTCAAATTAAAAAGAATACATATTTAAGTAAAAAATAATCAGTAAGAATTAAAATGGAAGAACAGCTAAATCTTAAAAGGGTCTCAAACATTTATTTTAACGCAATTCAAGGGTAGATTAAAATGGCAGAAAAAAATGCGTTCAGGACAAAGATTGGTATAATCTAATCTTCCAAAGTAGTTAAAATTTAAATTTCACTTTAAACTGATCACTCTTGGTCAGCGTGCAGAAAATTAAATATTCTTAATGAAAGCGAATTACATGATCTAATTGTTTAGATGTTATAAAGCTACTCCAGCAAACAGCAAACGATTTGCATTTCTTTGTATTTTTTTTTTAAACTGTGATAAAGATACTAAAGCAAACGATTTTATTTTAATATTAAATATTTTTCTAGCTGCTAAAAAGCTAGCAAACGATTTTTGTTTTAGATGTTTATTTCTAATTTTTTAGCTGTAGGTAATTAAACTAAATATACTTAAAAATCGTTTTAATAAAATGTGTAAAATAAAACTAAACAAACAATCCGTGAAAACGTGCTGTTGAAGGAGCAATAAACCTCTAAGGTCTTCAATGCATTGAATGGGAAACATAAAAACGTTCGAAACGATAGAAGGAATGGTCTGATTCGAAAAATTCTTAGCCTATGTTTGTTCCAGAGATGAGATGAATTTTTGTGCCAAATTTCGTGACGATCTGTTGCGTGGTTCTTTAGATATCGCGTACAAACAAACAAACGGAAGTTTCCTTTTATGTATATAGATTAGGTAATTGAGGAAAAATATATTTGATTTACTTTCAAACGGAAGTAAAATATACGACGCCCGTCGCCAATAGCCCTTGTGTAGCTCTAGTGCGACGATAATTCAAACTAAACTTCAAACGGAAGTCGGTTCATTTCGTTGTATTGTTGTGCCAAAAGGGCGTAAGTCTTGTGTTTTGCTTTTGTTCCAAAAGAGCATAAGTCATTAGGTTTTTTCCAAAAGGGGTTTTAAGTTTTTTTTATATTTCTAAATAACTATCGTCAGGTTTTTTTTAACCATATAATATAGTGTTACTGTCATCTATAGATAACTGAGAAATTATCTTTCCCTTAAAATCTATCGGAGAGGTAAGGGATCGATTCAGTGATGAGTAGCAGAGTTGTAACAGCAAAAATCTTTTATTTTAAGTTGAAGAACATTTAGCAAATACGACACAGTTACAAACACGGCATTACAAGAACATTTTACATCACATACAACACAGAGGGCGTTACCGTCACGCGGGACGGGCTCATTTGATGAAAAGGTAGAAGGGGTGAGATTGACTTACACCAATACTCCTCCGCAATGTCAACCCTTCCCTTTTTCAAAATAGTCCTTCACGTCACCCATACCCAACATACTGAGGCATTTATAATGCTTGGCGGCAGGCAATGGTTTAGTCAATACGTCTGCTGCCATTTCCTCGGTGGGTATGTGACAGATATCAATTTCTCTATTTTTTAGAGCATCTCTTACGAAATGGTGGCGAATGTCTATGTGTTTCGTTCGCTTATGAAAAACTGGATTTTCTGCAAGTTTGATTGCACCGATGTTGTCAACCAACATTCGAACCTTATTTACCTTTTCATAGCAACATACTGAGGCATTTATAATGCTTGGTGGCAGACAATGGTTTAGTCAATACGTCTGCTGCCATTTCCTCGGTGGGTATGTGACAGATATCAATTTCTCTATTTTTTAGAGCATCTCTTACGAAATGGTGGCGAATGTCTGTGTTTCGTTCGCTTATGAAAAACTGGATTTTCTGCAAGTTTGATTGCACCGATGTTGTCAACCAACATTCGAACCTTATCCACCTTTTCATAGAAAAATTCATTTAGTAACTTTTTAAGGTATATCGCCTCTTTCGTACCGTCCCATAGAGCCATATATTCACTCTATGTTGAGGAGAGTGATACGGTAGCTTGCTTGCGACTCTCGTATGAAATTACACTACCACTTAGAATAAAACAGATTCCTGTATAAGAGCGTCTAGAGATTTCCAAAATCCGCGTCCGTATACGCATACGGACTCATTTCAATATCATTCAAACTCAACTCAATATCATTTCAAAAAATTTGTTTTGTTTCCTAAAGAAATAGATTGCTACTTTCGATTCATTTTGAATGAATATCAATAAAATGCGAACCAATTCTAATTTCGTATGTTTTTTTTTTACCTTTGACCTCTCTAGAGAAACACCTATATGCTTTTCATGATTAATCATGGAAGATCCCGCAATTTTCTCAGAACCAGAAGTACCTAGAAGACAAATTTATTTTTAGAATGTTCGTTGCCGCTTTTTTTTAAAATGTTTTTTTCATTTGTTATCCGAAACTTTGATTTACTAAGGGGAAAAAAGTCAAATCCTGAAATTTTTGTTCGGGTTAAGCGGTATTTTGCCTGAAGAATGATTTGTGCTAATACTTAGTCATATTTTTGATCATAATAAATCAATAAAAATGATCAAATTTAGCAATATTCTGTGTAAAATTTCTTTGAAATACCTATATTTTATACTATTATTTTGTTGGAGGAATTCATAGTGTAGATTTATTATTTTGTGTGTTTGTTTTTAGTTATATGTTAATTATTTCTGGATAGTTTGACTACTTATGAATAAGAATTTTATTTACTATTATAGTTTTTCTGGTATTCATACTTTTATTTATATTAAGGTTTTATTCTGTGATTGTGCAATCTTATTTAAAATAAGATATCTAATTTTAGTTTTGAGATTTATTTTTTAGTTTGTATTTTCTTAGAGCATACTACCATAGCCCCCTACATATAATGCCGTCCAAGCTCGATCAAAATTGGAAGTCGTGAGAAAGCTATCAATAGATGGCGCCATGGCGCAACAAACAATGTGCTCGCTGACATGTGTTGTTTGTTTACACCCTGTTCGCTGTGATTTTGATAAGAAATTTTGGTTACAAGAGTTCGAAATTTATATATATATATTTTTTGTAAACTTTTATAAATGCAACAAATAATGGCTAGTTTTTTGCATCATACTATCCTATAAAGTATAAGTCAAAGAAAGAACACGGTGATATAGGAATTCCTACGAAATGGAAGGTAAGGAGTTTTTAAAATTATTCTTTTTTGGTGAAAATTTCTAAATATTTTTATTCTTAAATCTTTTCGTAATGCATTAATTATTATTTTCTGTTTTTTCCCTCATGATATATAGTTTAAACACATATTTACTTTTGTTCTATCTAGATTTATATTCATTTTAGTTCGGGCATTCTGTTTTCTAATAAATGTGTTTTTGAATTAAGTTTTGAAAAAAAACTTTTCAATATCTATATTCGCATAAATTCTAATACTTTAAATGCATTTTATAGTTGAGATTTAAATGATCTATCTCATTTTAAAATTTTGTTGTTATTCGAAATTATAGTATTATTATTAAGGGACTGTTATTCTTAACAGAAGCATTTTTAATAAGTGTTATAGTATTTTTTAATTTTTTCTTAAGAAGCCAAAGCTAATTTTTTTTTAAATAATGGAACGTCTGAACAAGGTTCTCATTACTCTAAATTACTTCATTAGTGTTTTAATCTCCAGTAGAAAATTCTTATACGAGGATTTTAAATGAATAGTTCTATAGCGGTTTTTTTTAAGTTAAAAAAACAAAGAAACTCATTACATGATTATGTTTTTAAAAATATGTGCTTGCTATTTTTAGCTTTTTAATCTTAAATTTCAAAAAATTGTGATTTTTGTCAGTAGTATTCTGTAACAGTTTTTACACTATACAAACATGTTGAAGAAAGATTTTTTAAAATTTAAAATGGTATTTTATGAATTTCTCTGGCAGGCAATTAATATTGCTTGGAAGCAGAAACAAAATAAAAAAAGAACTCATTTGTTTATTATGTTACTCGGATTGAACGGTATTCGAAATAGCCCGCTGGATCCGTCATTCACCGCGAATACATTCCTACTAAAATATGCGACCGACTACCAACAGATGGCGCGACCAGAGTACTTTTTGAGGACAGCCTATGAATCTATGTTATTTCTCGAGTATACGCGGCATTCTATGTAGGAGGCTATGATACTACTAGTCACATTCAAGGTCTGAGTCTTTTACACAGATTTTAGAGACTTGGAAAATTAATGTATTGTTAATTTTACAAATTGTAATTCTATTTGTTTTCGCCTAGTAAGTCCACTACGTTTTTGCAAAAGCCTACTTCTAAACTAGAATAAAATCCTTTGTTCCAATATTAACTTCTGTGTAATGTTAAGTTGATTAATTTAAACTAGCAAAAACTATATACTTTTTATTTATTACTTAACCATGTTTATGTTATGTTTTACCTGCTATTATGATTTTTAACATTGTTACCTTGGCTATAACGTGTGCAGGTGCACAAAATTTCCTTGCCTATATTCTTAGAAAAAATGTTAATTCATCATTTTCCCTTACAATTGCAGATTTTTTTTTCTAAGGTACTTGGCAACCCTGTAAGAGTTCAAGGAACTAACTACACTGATTATAACTTATAGCGAAAATTGAAACTATTTGTATATTTGTAAAACAAATTCCATTTGGAACGGTTTGTATATAAATTTTTTAACATAAAATATAATGTCTACTAAAGGGCTATTAGATTATACTTACCTAATAAAATTGAAATTTATTTACAAGTTTTAGGAACAAAATATATGTTTTAAGTTTATGATACGTTTTACATGCAATGTACTTAATTTTCCTCGAGATTGATTCAAAATAAAATATATTCTTATGACCATATATTGTATTTTTAATTATAAATATTTGAAATGAAAATATCTGATACACGAACATACTTTTGAATGAAGTGGGTGAGAAAAGTGTTTGCACATAGATGTTTTTGAATTTATTCAAAATATTCAATTATATTTAAAACTACTAAGTATTTAATTGCATTAAAAGTTAAATAGAAATATCTCGTCTCTCTATACAAATTTTATTAACCCATTCACAACAATGGGGGGGAAAAAAATTCTATGCGAAATTGAGCTTTGTGCCTAAGTTTAACCAACTAAACAAACTACAAGGAAAATGAAGACTTCCTGAAAATTTTGAATCCTGAAATTTTTTGTCAAAGTAAATTGCACGAAAAACGAATTTGAAAAAAAAACTAAGTTTAATGTCTATTTGTAAATGAAGGTGTTCATAGTGCTCACAAACGTCGATAATGAGTTAGATCAACTTTTTATATCATACTAAAACTCATATGGATATAATGTAAAACAAAGTTTTGAACGCCTAACAATAGGCATTGAATAGTACTTACATAATTTACATATGTTACAAAAAGGCCCTCATGAAATTATATTAATAGTATCTAAATTTGGCCATTTAACACACATTAAATTTACTTTCTCCATATTTTTTCACTATTAATTCAAATATGCAGATTTTTTTTTGTGATTCAAGATATTTTTAGTTATTTACACCAGCCTGTTCATTACTACCACAACTTTTTTCAACTAAACCTTTTAAGAGAAATTTTACAATTCAAAATGTTTTTGTTTAATCTTTTGATACTGATTATAACAAAAAAAATAAGGCAACTGTTTTAAACTTAATATCTGATTCAAACTTTGAATTCAAATTCATAAAACCGTATTTGCAAGGCATAGTAAATACTAAATTCCCTTTCGTCTTTACAAAATTCAACATAAAATTGTTCTTAATTATTCTGTTTTAAAAACTTATGTATTTTATATGTCTTCTGAGGCATCTACCAGGATAGACAAATAAAAAGTATATACAAACAAAGCTATATTAATAAATATATTTATTGCACAAAAAATAATCTATTTACAATGATTAAATGAAATAATTACAAAAATGAAATGATTTACAACTATTTACAAAAATGGAGACACAGTATACTCTGGAACGGACTAGAAGCCTATGTGAAACAAAAAAAAAACCACCTTAATTAACATGTAAGCAATTCAGATGATATATTCAAATTATACAAAAAAGTAAACCTAATATTAATGGTACTCTTTAGAATTTGCTTTATTCTACGTACTCCTTTAAAGACCGGGGAAAATGAAGTGACATGTTTAATATATTCTTTTCGCTTGTACTACTTACTCATTTAATACAACTTAAGGGCAAAAACTTCAGACATGCTGTTCAGTGGGCATGCAGGAGTAAGATACTTGTAGTTAACCTTTTAAAGAAGGACGAGCCAGAGTTCCAGGTCGCTACTACCAAAAGACGTCTCCTCTCTGACATTGCAAAGATGTTCGATCCTTTAGGCTTAGTGGCACCTGTAACAATTCGAAGTAAGATCCTACTACAGAAGTTGTGGAAACTAAAGATAGACTGGGACGAGCCCCTACCTCAAGATATCGTGGAGTATTGGGATAGTCATCGCCGAGGTTTGCATCTACTCCAAGATCTAAGAATTCCAAGGTATGTCCTAGGGCAGTGGTTCCCAACCTGGGGGCGATCGCCCCCAAGTGGGCGATTTGTGTTATCAAGGGGGCAATAAATAGTTTAGGGGCGATAGGGGGGCGATGAGTATTCGAAGGTGGAATATTAAAATAATATACTGTATTATTTTAATATTCACCTCGTATTATTTTAATATTCAACCTTGGATCACCTCGTAGTACAGTAAAACCATTCTAATTTTTATTGATCACCTTGACAAGTTAAAAACTGACATGCTTACAAGATTTGAAGATTTGACCAAGTTAGAAATTCCTGATTCTATTGTAGATCCATTCCGGTTTGAAGCTGTGGGTTGTGGATAACCTTGATAACTCTTTGCACTTTGCAGACGGAGTTTGTAGATCTGAAGTATGACTGTGAGGCGAAAATCATTTTCAAGCAGAGAGGTTATGAGTTAGCCTACGTGAAACTTATTTACACTTATCCACAACTGTGGTAAAAAGCCGAACTACTTCTCATCTCGTTCCAGTCAACATATTTAGTTGAAAAAGGATTTGGTTCTGTTATCACCCAGCTCCTTACTAAACAAAGAAATCAGTTGGACATTTGCCTCAAAAACTTGCGCATGAACTTGACAAAAGATAAAATAATAAAAAAGTTTTCAACATTCAATTTTTTATTTAATTTTTATTGTCAACTCTCTTAAATTTTGCAGAATCCAGTTTAAAGATCTAGTTAATTATTTCACTTTTGTTCTTTAAAAAAATCTGTTAAATACAAACATTTTATTTCTTTCTATTGTATTTAAGTGACCGGATACAGCTGCTTTAGTTGTTTTTATGTATGGTAGTTAGGGTTTAAAACGATAAAATTGCTTTATTAGTTACACTTTAACTCAAATTATAATTGGACAAAACATGAAAATTAAAAGGGGGCGATATGTGTTAGTCAACCTAATGAAAGAGGCGATAGTCCAGAAAAGGTTGGGAACCACTGTCCTAGGGGATGCAGCGAAAGAATGGCAAATACACGGATTCTGCGATGCCTCGGAGAATGGATATGCTGCAGTAGTGTATCTCCGTTCATACGAACAGTCTCATCAACCAATCGTACGATTGATGATTGCTAAAACTAGAGTGGCTCCGGTGAAGACAGTTTCCATTCCACGCCTTGAACTGTGCGGAGCGCTCTTGTTAGCTCAAACTATCGACGTTCTTCTAAAAGCTTTAACCTTTCCAGGTGAAGTGCACTGTTGGACAGACTCCACCATAGTTTTAGCATGGCTAAACTCGGAACCTTCAAGGTGGAAGACATTTGTTGCCAACCGCGTCAGTACCATTCAGACCATTATACCAAATGCAAAGTGGCATCATGTATGCAGCGAATCGAATCCCGCTGATTGTGCTTCACGAGGAATGTGTGCTCAAGATCTTTTGACTCATTGCATGTGGTGGTCAGGACCAAGCTTTCTCCAAGAAAATATTGATTCGCCTGAATCAAGATTGGAGCCATGCGAAGAGGCCTTGATAGAAGAACGAGCGCAGAAACTTCGGGTAACAAATACGATCACAACTAAAGCGGACCAATTCCTGCTAGAGTCGTACTCAAGCTTACAGAAGTTGAAGCGAATAACAGCCTATTGTCTACGATTCATAGATAATGCAAGAAAACCAAAAGACAAGAGAAATTTCGGATTTTTAACGACCGAAGAGTTAGAAAAAGCATTAACAGTTTGGATAAAGAAAGCCCAGAAGGATGTCTTTTTAGAAGAGATTACTGATTTGAAGAAAGGCAGGACCCTCAAATGCAAAAGCAGAATTTTAAGCTTAAGTCCATTTCTAGATAACCAAGATCTGATCAGGGTGGGCGGGCGTTTGAGAAATGCCAATCTTCCAACGCAGAGAAAACATCCGATCCTGCTTCCGCAAAACCATCGTCTGACGGAATTATTACTAAGACAAGTTCATATTGATCACCTACATGCAGGGATGCAACTGATGCAAGCAGTAGTTCAAACAAGGTACTGGATAATTTCAGCAAGAGATACGATTCGTAGGGTAGTTAAGAAATGTGTTGTTTGTTGTCGACAACAGGCCCAGCTTCTACAACAAGCAATGGGAGATTATCCATCGGCTCGGGTGAATCCTAGTCGCCCTTTCCTGAAATGTGGAGTTGATTACTGCGGACCATTCCAGTTGAGAGCATCTGCGGGCAGAGGTAGAGTCACCTTCAAGGGATATGTGGCACTATTCGTCTGCTTTTCTACAAGAGCAATTCATTTGGAATTAGTTAGTGACCTTAGTACAGAAGCCTTTATTGCCGCACTCAGAAGGTTCGTGTCTAGGAGAGGTTTGTGTAGTGACATCTATAGTGATCGAGGAACTAATTTCGTGGAAGCAACGAAAAAACTGACAGATTTGTTTAACATGCATAAATTAACTTCTCATCTTTCCGATCAAGGTATCCAATGGCATTTCAATCCCCCCCAGTGCACCCCATATGGGAGGGTTGCGGGAGGCTGGTGTGAAGTCAGTTAAACATCACCTCCGTCGAATCATAGATGTCATTCTATCTTTCGAAGAGATGTACACAATCCTGACACAAATTGAAGCTTGCCTAAACTCCAGACCTCTAACTGCAATGTCAAGTGATCCCAATGATTTGCGAGTGTTAACACCAGGTCATTTCATAATCGGGAACGCAATGACATCCGTTCCGGAAAGGGATTTCTTGAATACGCCAACTAATCATCTGAGCAGATGGCAACTACTTCAGAAAATTACGCAGCACTTTTGGAGAAGGTGAACTGCTGAATATCTATCGCGACTACAAAACCGACCGAAATGGTTGCAGTCGAAGACCAACCTTCAGGAGGGAGATTTAGTTCTCATCAAAGAAGAGAATCTGCCTCCTCTGAAATGGCGTTTAGGAAGAGTAACTATTACCCATCCTGGAAAGGACACATTGGTTCGTGTAGTGCAGTTGAAGACCAGTGAGGGGAACCTCAATAGACCGATCACCAAGTTGGTGAGATTACCAATAATTAACGAACAATCTTAAGTTTATATTATATTTCATTGTCAATGTTTGTATATTTATTTCTAGTTTTAAAGTAAGGTACTTCAATGTGGGCGGTATGTTGGATGGTGGTTAGGGGGCAAGCGAGCGGTGAGGTGCCAACGACCCATTGTAGGTTGGTCGGAATAATTATCCTAGACAAACTCTGCTTCGAATCCTGGCATTCTGCCAAGAAGAGGACTGCCACCGGAGATGACGTAAGTGTGGGTCGTCACCGCTCGGCTGATTACCAAAACACCTGCCAATATACGTCTCGTTTTTGTTCTGATGTGAGTGTGCGAGAAATAAAACTGAATTACGTTTGAAAGCTCAGCATCGTCTTTCGTCCTTCTTTAAAAGGTTAACTACAAGTATCTTACTCCTGCATGCCCACTGATCATTGTTTTTGTTTTTTTTTCAAGTCACAGAATAACAATTTTATTTACATAAAGTCCAAAAGTTTACATTAAAACACGGTCAGTAGCACGCTTGTTTTGGTAGATCCATCCACCCACAGAGTCGACAGCACAGCGTTCCAGTCTATTCGCGTGGACTCTCACGAGCTCCTGTTGCGCAGGAGACAACCCTCCATGCGTTTGGATTGAATCGAGAATGTCAGCCACTCTCCTCTCAATGTCAGATAGCTGGTCATATTCTTGTTGATAGGGTGAGTAACCATCCGTGACGTCAATTCCTTCACCTTCCTTTCCGATTCTTATTACGTCATTCATTAAGGGGTCTGTAAAGCAAAATGAAATTAGTTCTCCCAGTCTCAGTCCCATTATCTCAGCCAACTGTCGGAGAGAAGTCAGGACAGTGCACCCTCGGTATCGAGAGGGAATGGTGCATATGCGGATCTTGGCAGCTGAGCAAGTAGGGAACCTGCTTAAGAACATATCTAAAGCTGCGATGCACTTCCTAAATTGAATCGTGAAACTAGCCTCAATAGCCAGAACTCTGGTTAATTTGAGATCGTCTTCGCTGACCCCGAAGCCGCTGGTTTTAAGAAAAGTGTCAAGACGTTGTATGCTCTCGTTATGTTGATTAGGATTGTTACTCTTCATCACGATTTTTCGGTAAGTTATCAACACGCATAGCAACATGGATAATCTGGATTTCTTGGAGTGTGGAAGCTCAACTTTCGGTTGGATGAGCACTGAGTCCGTGGTTACAGTAATAAGAGAAAACGGGTTTATCTTGTCGTCCTTTTTGCCAATGGGGGGTTCGTCTTTAGGGGTCCAATCGTCCGCGAGGGTTATCTCAAAAAGTTCCTTGTTTTCTATCACGGCATGATGAATGAAGGTCGAGATGACGTTATCTCTCCATTGGGACACGAGTCTGTCCAACAGTGCACTTCACCTGGAAAGGTTAAAGCTTTTAGAAGAACGTCGATAGTTTGAGCTAACAAGAGCGCTCCGCACAGTTCAAGGCGTGGAATGGAAACTGTCTTCACCGGAGCCACTCTAGTTTTAGCAATCATCAATCGTACGATTGGTTGATGAGACTGTTCGTATGAACGGAGATACACTACTGCAGCATATCCATTCTCCGAGGCATCGCAGAATCCGTGTATTTGCCATTCTTTCGCTGCATCCCCTAGGACATACCTTGGAATTCTTAGATCTTGGAGTAGATGCAAACCTCGGCGATGACTATCCCAATACTCCACGATATCTTGAGGTAGGGGCTCGTCCCAGTCTATCTTTAGTTTCCACAACTTCTGTAGTAGGATCTTACTTCGAATTGTTACAGGTGCCACTAAGCCTAAAGGATCGAACATCTTTGCAATGTCAGAGAGGAGACGTCTTTTGGTAGTAGCGACCTGGAACTCTGGCTCGTCGACTTTAAATGAGAACGCATCTGATGCTGGATGCCATTGTAGACCGAGAGCTTTAACTGACTCGTCTGTATCAAAGATGATAGCGTCCTTGATCTGTCTAAACTCTGATGGAACATTTTCTAGTACAGCTTTTTCATTTGAACACCATTTTCGAAGTTCGAATCCTCCTTTGTTCAAGATGGAGATAATATCAGTCTGTAAACTAAGTGCTTCGTCAATAGTGTTGGCTCCTGACAATAAATCGTCCATGTAAAAATCTTTGGATATTGTCGTAGCAGCTTGTGGGAAACTACCTCCTTCATCTTCCGCCAGTTGTCGGAGGCATCTCGTGGCAAGGTATGGTGCAGATGCCGTTCCATAGGTTACCGTCAGTAGCCTGTAAGTTTGAATAGGTTCCTTTGGTGAAGCTCTCCACACTATTCTCTAGAAGTCTGTATCGGGAAACTGCACTCTGATTTGACGATACATCTTAGAGATATCTGCTGACAAAGCTACACGATGCATTCTATATCTTAGCAATATTGTCACTAGTGAATCTTGAATTGTAGGTCCAACCATCAGTCTTTCATTCAGCGATACTCCTGAAGAAGTTTTAGCAGATGCGTCGAAAACAATTCTAAACTTCGATTCTGAAGTCAGTTGCTTGGATACTGCGTGGTGCGGTAGATAACAAATGTTGGATGTTGAATCTTCCGAACCACCATTTTCAATTGCTTCCATGTGATTCATACTTTCATAATCTTCCATGAAATTTCTGTACTTTTCCATAATAGGAGACGATTTTCTAAAGCGGTTTTCGACTTGTAGTAGGCGTTTGACGGCTATTTCTTTCGAAGATCCAAGGTCGCCTGCTTCAGATCTGAAAGGTAATCGTACCATATATCTTCCTTCCGTATTCCTGGTGATAGTCTCTTTGATCCATTTATCGCAAGGATGATCCTCTGGCACAGCTTGATATCCTACTTCTTCAATCTCCCAGAATTTCTTCAGGTAGTGACTAACCGCACAATGAGTCACCACTTTCTGGATTTCTTGTGGCTTAGATTCCTGTAGTCTTCCCCTTCCTGACAGCACCCATCCGAAAATTGTTCTGTTGACTACTAAGCTTCCATCTGGGGACAGCACTTGTTCTCCAACGAAGACTTCCGGCCAAACGTCAGCTCCTAGTAGAACATCTATTGAACCTGGAATTGTGCAATTTGGATCAGCCAACTTCAGATTCTTGAAGTACGTCAGACTGCTGGGATCCACTGGACGTTGAGGCAAATCGCAGGTAAGTTTCGGTAACACGTGGGCTTCGACTTCAATCATAACTCCTGGTTCTTCCAATGATGATATCTTTAGACTGCAGATGCCTTTAGAACGACCCACCACCTTTAACGACAGGCCCGCTCACCTCTAAACTTGTCTGTGATCGATGCAGTCCCAGTCTTTGTAACAAACATAAGTTGATGAATTGGCGATCCAGAATTAGAAGTACCCTGCAACTCTGCGGTCGATTGTGTCTGTCCATAATAGCAACTATAGCTGTCGGCAACAGAGTTTGGCAAGGCATACTTTTTGATTTCGTAAGATGTCCCGAGATCGAAGTAGAGTTTCCATCTAGAATATCCGCGGTCGCTGTTGTTTGGTCAATCACTGGCCCCAACGTCGTAGTAGGAGAGTGTAGTAGACTATGATGTTTTCCTTGACATTTGAAGCAATTTCTACTTTGGCATTGTCTCAAAAAGTGTCCTCTTCGAAGGCAATTTAGACAAAGCTTCTTCAGGCGAGTGGTTTTCTGGCGATCTTCTACTGGCATATTCTGGAACACTTGACACCTGTAGATACTGTGCGACTCACTGCATACAGGACAATTATTTAGATCAGCATGATGTGTAGCAACCTTGCTGGACACCACTCCTCCAGCTCCACGTCCTTGTAACTTGACTGGAATCAGTGCTTGCTTACAACTGGACATTGCTTCCAATGCACAGGCTCTATCTTCTAAAAACTTTTGAAACTCTCGAAAACTGCGACGAGTACCCTTAGACTGCGACAGTTCCCAACTTAGTGATTCCGGGTCCAGTTTCTGACGCAGGATGTACACTAAAATAGTATCCCAACTATCTACAGGTTCCTTTAAGACACGCAAGGATTCAACGCTATCCACCGACATATCCAAAAACCGCCGTAAATTCTTTGAAGATTCTTGTCTAATTGGGGTTTGATTAAATAGTCTATCCAAGTGGCAATATATGATATCCAACTCGTTCTGATATCTATCGTTTAACATCTGCCAAGCTTTCACGTAGTTGACATCAGTCACCTGGCACAGATTGAAGTAGTGTGGCCGCATTTCCTAACAATGACGACTTCAGATATTGTAGCTTTTGTACGTTAGATAAGTCACAGTTATTATGAATAGTTGCTTCAAACATATCTCGAAATGATAACCATGTTGTCAGGTCTCCAGAAAATGAAGGCAATTCTATACGTGGCAGCTTCACATTTGAGAGCATGTGCGCTGCTTGTACTGGTATAGCGGATTCCAGTCCAGTTTGACTAATACCGGCCTGTTCACTTTGACGAATAATTTTTCGAAAACTACCAAGTAGAAATTCCAATTGTTCCAACTTACACAACTCTTCGTTATACTCTTTTTCATAAGTAACGAAATCTTCTTCTTCACAACTAGTTAGTATAGAATTGAAACCATCATTTAACTCACTTGACAACTCTATTATCTTTGGGGCGTAAACCGCTACAGCATCCATCTTGTCTTCAACGCTAGACTCTGCATACGCATTTAGGTTGTTTTCAAGTCTCGTAACTTTACCCTTCACAACACGTTTCTTGGAGAGAAGCACATCCATATCTATCTTACTCGACTGTAAGTTCCCGACTATATAGTAACAAAGTCAATTCAAGTGTCCCTGTTCGGGCGCCAATGATCAGTGGGCATGCAGGAGTAAGATACTTGCAGTTAACCTTTTAAAGAAGGACGAAAGACGATGCTGAGCTTTCAAACGTAATTCAGTTTTATTTCTCGCACACTCGCATCAGAACAAAAACGAGACGTATATTGGCAGGTGTTTTGGTAATCAGCCGAGAGGTGACGACCCACACTTACGTCATCTCCGGTGGCAGTCCTCTTCTTGGCAGAATGCCAGGATTCGAAGCAGAGTTTGTCTAGGATAATTATTCCGACCAACCTACAATGGGTCGTTGGCACCTCACCGCTCGCTGGCCCCCTAACCACCATCCAACACATGCTATATCTTTAAAATACACAAGTAAAACTAAAAACATTAATTTTGTGTTAACAGATAGTAGACTAATACCGGCATAATTTAATATTAGTAGCAAAACTTGAAAGAATATTTGTAAATAGTACAAAAAGAGCTAGTATCCTAAGGCATGATACATGTGATATATATAGCCTTGGTTAAAAGCGAAAAGTTCTTTTGCCAAACGTCCGAAAGCGAATGTTTGCAGCAGTAAACATTGAGATTTAGTCTTATCTCTGAAAAACAGACTTTGTAGCAAAGTGATTAAATATTATTCTTAATTTCTTAGGGGGCTGGGGAGCCCAGTCGGTTAGGCATTCGCCTAGCATGCGAAAGGTCCCAGGTTCGGGCATCGGCAAAATAACTGCCGACCTATAAACGGCCCGTGCAGCCAAAAATGTCCGACAAATAATACTCCGTGTAATGTAAGGGAGTGCACGTTAAATGTCCTTCAAAGTCCTAACGCTGCGTACGATGTCGCCCTTAACGGTTGCGTTGGGTGCCTACTCGTCACTTGACTGTGGTTCTAAAATACGACGCCCGTCGCCAATAGCCCTCATGTAGCTCTAGTGCGACGATAATTCAAACTAAACTTAATTTCTTAGTGGAGTTCTAGGAAAAGTGCTTATTTATTATTGTTTTTTCATTGTAGAAATTAATTGGAATCTCTTAATTTTTGAAAATTCGCAAAATTTCTTTAAAATTTAGAATAACTTTAAATTGGCATTTGCTTTTTTAGTTGCCAAAGTACATCTTAAAATCATCACCACTTTCCCGACTTCCCAAACGCACAGAATTGCCGGAAATTACCAATTTTTGAATCGCAGAAGATTGCTATCTCAGTACCGTCGGAGACCCCTCACTTTTGAATCACCATAGATTTCCGAGAATGGCGTCTTTATTGAAGAAATTTTTTATGTTGACTTGGAGACCGTCGGTTAACAGAGAATACCGGATAAAAGAGGGACGGGTAAACAAGGTTCTACTGCATACTCAAACTTTTTAAAAAGTAAATTCATCTCAACTTACCGGTAAAACTAACAAAGGCCTTCTCAACTAAAGGTGAGATGATTATAACGCTATATATATATTGCTTATAACGCTATAAATATCGTTATGTTATGTCAAAAAGTAAATACTTTTCCCAAAAAAAATTATCCTCTATCACTATGTAAATTTCAGTTTTTTTGCTAAATGTTGCCAAATTTGAAATTTATTTTCAAAAAAATTATTCAATAGATGCTATTTTATAACTTAGATTAATAATAGGAGCACATAATAGGTTTTTACAAGATTTGAAAAAGTTAATATTCTACCTTGTTTACAACATAACATAGTGGTCCCTTGAATGATGCTAAAACCTGGTTATACTGTATGTATAGGTTAAATTAGTTTGAATTAATGCGGCACTAGAGTAATACGAGGGCTATTGGCGATGGATTGTAAATTAGGACTGCACTCGGGTGACTGTATGTATATATGGTTGTAAGGGTATGAACCAATATAATTATGTAAAGCACAGTAGACACCCTCTGAAACAGTTGAAATTTGATAATAGACAAGCAAGTTAATCGAAAATCCGGTTAAACCGAAAAAGTGAAATTAAATAAGTTTTGCATGGACATTTGATTGCACGTTAAAGAATTAATGAAATTTACCTAATAAATGTATAACATTTAGAGATAAAATAACTTGGCGGTTAACGCGAAGAACCGTTTTAAAGGATTCCAGTTAAGAGGGAGCCTACAGTAAAATAATACATTGTGAATAAGACATCAAACTGATTATCTAGCCATCAAACTCTTTTATTCAAAGCATTTTTTTTTCAAACGTCATATCCACAAACAGACCAATATACAAATTTAAACTAATGGCCACCAAAAAAAAACATGCTACAAACATAATCCAATATTATGACTTACCATATGTTAGTGCCATATCTTCCTACCATATATGGTTCGTGAAATACCACCACCAAAATTTGGTCTACCATGCTTGCTTTGAAATTCTTCATATACTGGTTCTGAAGACATATCTGTATATTCCCAATAACTTGTCTAAAAAGCAATATAAAATACATGATTCAGTTAACAATTACAAACTTAAGATACTATTAAGTTAAGAAGTACGATAAATAACAGTTAAACCCTCTCACAATGCCACAAAGACCCTTGACTCTCTTATGACATAAATGCCCTATTACAATCTCGCTTGCACAGTTCATTTGTATAATAACGCCATTGTTGAAACTTAACTGAGATTTGAAAACAAGTTCAAGTTTACTTTGCACAAACACCATGTACAATTAGTCACAAAAACTGAAGTCGAATTCATACAACAGTGGTAAAACCACATGCAGAAAATTTTTAATCAAAATTTTAGATTGAATATAACTTGCAAAAGGCTACAAAAGCAGGACAATTATCTATAGAAGAATATATTACTATATTAAACACACTATTCAATGTTCCATCAGCAATATCTTTAATTAAGAATCGCCCAGTCGGTTAGGCACTCGCCTAGCATGCGAAAGGTCCCAGGTTCGGGTCCGGGCATCGCCAAAATAACTGCCGACCTATAAACGGCCCGTGCAGCCAAAATGTCGACGAATAATACCCCGTGTAAGGGAGTGCACGTTAAAATCCTTCAAAGTCCTAACGCTGCGTGGTGCAATCAGGTGTCGCTCGTCACTTGACTGTGGTTCTCAAAGTGACGCCCGTCGCCATAGCCCTCGTGTAGCTCTAGTGCGACGATGATTCAAAAACCTAACCTTTAATTAAGAATCTCACTATAAACCAGTATCAACATAAATTTCCTACACAAATGATTGTTCAGTTAGTTTTAACAAACAATGTAATTATGGGAAAAATGGTTTAATTTTTATAGCACAATAAATATGATCATACTATTAACTCATCTGCCTTTTTACATTAATAATAAACAAGAACTTTAAATTATCATTTGCATTTAACCGTTGGCAAAAACTCTCCTGGTAGTTTTAACACCAGTTTCAATTAATGCGACATAATTTCAATTTATGTTACTTAAGTGCGGCTAAAATGATTACACAAATTGTAAGGGTACAGATTTTTAAAAAAAATATTTTGGTGAAAAATTCACCAATAAAAAAAATAAACGACTTTCTCTGGACATCTAAATTACACTAAACATAAAATGGCATTAGCCTGGTCTATCTTGAATATATCTACTTGCGAATAGAATACGGCAAATAATGATTACAAAGACATTATAACTTTTCTTCATTAGAAAAATAGATTAAAAAAATTCTGAATTTGTACCAAGAGTATTTTTGAATTTAGATTTGTGCTCACTATAAATTAAAGTTTTTACAAAATTGTTGCCTTTGTCTATAATTTAGGCGACATTATTCGACTGATTGGTGACAAATTTCTCCAGGTTGGTGTGAACCCTACAAAAGGTAAAACATATTTAAAAGCAAGCTTAAGGAACAGTTAGAATTTTATTTTAACTTCAAATAATTTATTTTCGTAAAATACTTACATTAGAACCACTGAAACATCCTGGCCCGTTGGCGAAGTTTGCATCATTAAAGTGATCTGCAACAAATCAAACCTTTAGTAATTTGTAAAGTAGTTAAAAATATTCTAACAAAAATCACATCATGTAATGCCTTAATAACTTTTGGCACCTTTGGATCAGTTATCATCGGTCTACACGAATCAAAATTTTAGTAAAAAAAATTTAGGTTTCTGTACCTGAATATTAAAAAAACAACTCAGAAACATCTCTATAAAGAAAAACATATTTCCTCTAGTTTAGAAGCCTAGTCGCATTACTGTCAATGGCTTCATTAATTGACACTAATTATCCAAAACAGATTAATTATCTTAACATTAAAACCAATTCAAAAAGTCACAAATTTATGGAAATAACAAGTCAAGAAAGAAGGTAACATTTCATTTAAAGAAAAACACACTGTAAGTACCATAAGATCCCATGTACTGGACATACTGTCCATAACTTTCTTCTTTTTCTTGTCTCCGCCTTTCTTCCCGTTGCCTGGCTTCCCAATGACTGTCATAGCATGCCTGAAAATTAACAATCATAATTAAATCTAAAATGCTTTAGTACAGTTAAGGGGAATCCAGAAGCATTGTCACAATTTCTTTTTTACTACAGTAAATTTCCGTTACAACTAATTCCACGGGACCAGAACATTTCTTTGTAAAAGTGGATTGTTCGTTTAAACGGAATTGTATTAAAAAAAATGGATTTTGTTAAATTTAAAATGCTGCAAAAGTCAATCAAATATGCAACCGTTTCATTAACATACACAAGCTGTAATTTTTTTATTTTCAATAAATAAGTACTAAATAATTTAACTTAGCATTTATAGTTTGAAGACTGCTGTGTCCACATCTTGCAACTATATCAGATAATTGCAATTGCGCTTAGATTTTATTTCGGTTCTTAAAAAAGGTTAATTAAGTTAAAGGAGGGATGATATATTTTTTGCCAGCATCTGATATTTTTAATAAATTATTAACAGCCGTTATTATGGTCATCTTTTCCTCTAAAGAAAACTGTTCTCGTTTGGTCGCCATTTCTATAATGAGACAGTAGAATGGGAATCTAGAGTAAGAAAATCTAGAATGAGTAATAGAACCAACTATAAAGAGAATAGAAGTGAAAAAAACTGCAGAACAGTCGAGTCGCACCCTTTCCCCTTTGGTTACGAAGGTTGAGTGTGGAACAAACCATTAGTCAATGATAAGTAAAAGCATCTTCAAGGCAGGGCTCGAAAAATCTCATAAATTTTACCCATCCCCAAGGACGGCTTGTCAAACAATGTACCCGTCCTCCTTTGAAACTAACCCGCCAAACTTTAATTATGTATAAATAGCTTCTAAATAAATAAAAATATAA
This sequence comes from Oedothorax gibbosus, assembly GCA_019343175.1. Classification (NCBI taxonomy): domain Eukaryota; kingdom Metazoa; phylum Arthropoda; class Arachnida; order Araneae; family Linyphiidae; genus Oedothorax; species Oedothorax gibbosus. Next base: position 139,422 of record JAFNEN010000938.1, on the reverse strand, counting down.
TTTTGTCATATTTTTTATAAACATTTATATAAATTGCACAATGTATTAGTAGTTACTAATTACATTATACACTAATAAAAGAAAAACTAGGTTACTATGATAGCAACCTCGTATATATTTTATAAATATTTGAATTAAAATGACAAAGTTCAAGTTAGCTAAAATGTCAATTTATCCGAGGTTACTACGTTATGGCGTTTGCCAGCTCCACAATCACAGCAATGATTTACAGAATTTTTTGCACAGAAATGTGAAAGAAGTTTTCAGTTAGGTAGATGTTCAGAATTGCGTTATGCTCCTTGTTTAAGACAGGTGCATAATGCGTTTTGTACGTAATTGTTAAATCTTTCGTTGTTACAAGTCCAAAAGCAATCTTTTGTTTAGGGGAGAGTGGGGATGAATGGGACAAATTTTGCATTTTTATTAATATTGCTGAAATTTTAAGTTTTTCAATTATGTAACCACACTCATATTAACAATTTAACTATTTAGATGCATATAAAAAAAAATTCTATGAGTTTTCTATCATTTTAACTTGCAAGAGTATTTTTTATGAGTTCATGTATTTTGTCCCATTCATCCCTATGTAGGGGATGAATGGGACAAGGTTTGGGATGAATGGGACAAGTAAAAAAGATAGAATTTTGAATAATACAAGTAATTTTATTTGAAATTGGAATGGTTACAATTGCTGGAGCAAGACTTATTTCCATTTTCCCCAAAGTAAAAAGCATTTAAAGTGAAAAAGTTAGTTTTCCCTATTTCATATCATATAGGTTAAAATTAACATCAAATGACAGAAGTCCTTTTGTTCTTTCTGTTCCTAATGTTCGAGGTTTAGGGAGTTTCATTATCACATCCTCAAACTCAACAGTATAAATTTCTGGTATATTAGTGTAATAAAATAAAAAGGAGTTTTCCTTCTTCAAAAATTGCACTTGAAAATCTGCAACATTATTTTTCAAAACTCTAGCTACGTAATACAGCACTTTCTTTTTTCCGCTGATTTTTATTAACAAAAAATCATCTTCTGCTATGTCATCAGGAATAAGATTCTGCATTTGATTATCCAAATTACATTCCTCCATAGAATCGCTTTCATTATGAAACGATAAAGTGTCAGAATCACTTGAGCTACTGTTTTCCTGTTTGCCTAAAGGTAGTTTTCTATTAATTTTTTTGCACTTTGGCTTCTTAATTTTTGCCATTTCTTGTTCCTCAATCGCTTGTTTTTCTGGTGTATCGGTCAGCACACGACAGTGTCCACGTTTTCTTCCTCTACGAGCTGTTTTTCTTGGAGATGCTTTTGGATATGGACGAATAGCTGTAAGAGGACTGGTTTGTTGGTTCATTTAAGAGTTTCAGTAGATGTTCCAGGGCTATTAGTGAAATTTGAGCTAGTTGAAGCAGTATTGTAGTCTTGTTCAGTTGTAGACTCATCACTAACTAATGGACGATCAGTAACAGAAGCTGAAAGAAAGTCATCATCAGTAAAAATTTCTGTATTCAAAGGATATATGCCAGTCTTATGAAAACCAGAAAGGATATTCTGTTTAGTAAATGCAGAAATATAAGCTGTATTTGCAAATGAAGCAATGTTATATATAGTTATGTTCTTGCCAGGATGGTTAGTCATCCAGTTATTCTGAGCGACACGATACTTAATTTTAAATGGACTATATACTGCAACGTCAAGGGGTTGCATGCGATGACTGCAGTGAGGTGGGAAGGTCAGAATCACCACACCATGTTCTTTTGCAAAGTTAATTACCTCTATATTAACGTGACCGTCATGGTTATCAAAAATTAATAGTACGGGATTTTCTTTTGTACATTTTGTGAGCTTGACAAAATGCTCAATTGCCTTTAGAAAATTTACCGCAGTCATCCAACCACTTGGATAGGCTAGACCCAAACTACCATATGGGCCATTTTCAAGCATGAAATCTTTATAGTTCACTCGAGGAAATACCAAAACAGGGGGAATCGTATTCCCGCTGGCACTTATAAAGTTCAGCATTGTTACTAACTGCCCTCGTTCCGCCGATGTTATTTGACCCACTTGTTTTGTACCACGCTTGGCTATGATCTTTGGGTTTTCAGTCACTGTACTTAAACCAGTCTCATCACAATTATATATATCTCCTGGTTCAAACTTATATTTTTTTTGAAGACCTTCAAGTAATTGGAAAAATGTAGTCACATTGTTTTTATTGAAGCTACTTGCTCTTGCCTGGCTTGTACTTTCAGGAGTGCGAATAGATAATTCTCGATGTCTTGATAGAAACCCTGAAAGCCAATCCTTTCTAGCAGTTTCATTTTCCTGCCACACTGGAGGCACTTTTCCTAAGAATTGGGCATAATCAAAAGCTAGCTTCCTTGTTTGATTAGTGGTTAACCCATAGCACATTTGGGAAGAAATTTCTAGGTAGTTGCATAATTCTTTTTCTTCTTCCGATGAAAATATTTTTCTGTTCCCAACGTTGGGGTTTGGATCATAGGATTCTAAATCAGTGCTCTTTTTTGCCTCGCTGACATATCTGCCCAAAGTTGATTTGCTCAAGTTAAAGGCACGGGCAATTGTTCTTAAAGGCATTCCTTTTATAACAACCTCATTTATGGCATCTTTGATGGTTGAGGATGAACTTCTAACTCTTTCTGTTTTCTTTTTCCAATTCCGTGGCATCCTAGAAAAGTAACAATTACTTACAAACACCCCATGACTTCAAAACGAATGCTTTTTGTAAGTAAAATTTTTTAACTGAGAGAAATATGCTACATTTAATTTTATTTCCAATTGTAGGTAATGTAAAAAATTTCAAGGCTGTAACTATAAAATAATTTTCTTTATAAGACTTCCCCATTTATTAAAGCTTTGATCAACTATAAAAGCCATGTGACTTAATAAATTTCAAACCTGCTACACAAAATTTCAGTTTATCAAAATAAGAAAATAATAAAATAAACTGAATATTGCAAGCTATTGATGCAAAATTTTAAATCCAGAAAATGAGGAGATGAATGGGACTGTCCCAATCATCCCCCAAATTTTTGTCCCATTCATCCCCATACCCACATGTTTATATAAATTACAAAATAGGCTTAGAAAATATCAATGAATTTTCCCCATTTAAGCTTTGAATAATAGTAAAATAAGTACATTTTCAAAACACAATAACATTCACAGCCTTAAGTTAATTACTTTTTAATAAACTTATAAGTAACAAATACAAAAAAACTTACTTTTGCTATGAGAAAATGAACTTTGCAGTTTTGATGAAATCAACATGGATGCTAATGGTTTAAAACACAATTTCTTGGATAGGCTATGTGGTGCCATCTACTGTGTGAAATATCAAACATTTAAGGTTTACTTAAGGTAATAAAATTTCAGTTGTCCCATTCATCCCCCATCTCCCCTACCGATTACGTGAGCATGAGCATTTGGTCTCATGAAGAAATCAACAGGATTTCTAGATTAAAAAGTCATTTTAGAAGTGAGATCTAGACTCTTGTAAGATAACAAAAATTTAAAATGAAAATCACAAACATTAATGGGGAAATGGCCGTCCACAAGGACGTAGGGATCGAGTAATTAGTTGTCCTCGGGGAATTTACGACCGCTGAGGACAGGAGGTTTTTCGAGCCCGATATTTCGATAACGTTCTATGACAGCAAAGCCAACGGTCTTTTTCATTCTTTTAAGACTTCCATTGTGATAACAATAAAAGTAACTTCCACGCGCACATGCTTTCAAATTCCCAGAAATACCATAATCTCAAAGTGTCATAGTGACCCATTGAATAGCTATTTTGGGCTTAGAATTAGCAAAAGAATAGAGGTACGGTGATCAGGAAATACAATTCTTACCCTTTTATCTTTATCAGTTAAAAATTCAACAACTGCATTCAAAAACTTGAAAGATTCAACTATGAATGATAAAAAGAAATATTTTAGAAAAGTCTGCAATAAAATCTAAAAATGCATAATACGACTAGCATACAAAATTCTAGATTACTTCAGGGCGATAAAACAGCTAAATAATACTTTGATTGTCTATTGTTATAATTAAAGTTATAACATAAAGAGCTATTCCAATTACCAAAAAGTTTATCGCGAAGCAATATAAACATGCAGTAAGGTAAGCCTGACATTAAAAAAATTCATAAAAAATTTCAAATGAATATATTGAATCTCTAAACAAAATTAAAAGTTAGTTATCCACACCAACATTAAAATTCTATAGGGTAATATAACTTTAGATGTTAAAACAACAATATACATATGCACAGATGGCTTTACATGATTGGCCTAAGAAAGTTACAAATAACTTTAAAAAAGGAAATTTAATAACACATGAAAACTTATACTCCTTGGTCCTCTTGATTAGTTAACAAATAGAAAACCTTTCTTAAATAAAACAAAAAAGTTTATTATTTATTTTCATAGAGGACAAAACTTACCAGCATTAGGGTCATTCGGGTGTTTATCAGGATGGCAAGCTAGGGACTTTTTCCGAAAAAGTTTTCGGATCTATAAAACATTAAAAAAGTTATAAATATTTTAATAAATAACATGAAATAAAACAGATTTTTTAAATTTTACCGCATGGATTGAAGCAGCCCGATCGCAACCTAGATAAGCATATACATCTTTGCTAAATAAGTATTCTTCTGAGTATATATCCATCGAAAAGTATTTAAATATATAAAATTATATATTAAAAATTAAACGAAAGAAAATAAAGTTATTTCAGTTGAAATATCTGCAGATGTGAAAATAAATGTTTAAGAACGGAGCGAAATTAACATGTGCCAGGTAAGGTAATCGTTTCCGACTGCCTATTTCTATCCTCCTTCAGGAGCTTTAACACAGCCAATAACGCCTCGTAATTTAGAACCCTGGTCAAGTGACGAAGTCGACACCTGAGCGGGCACCCAACGGAACTTCGAGCGACATCGTACGCTAACGCCGTCGGGACTTTGGACTCAACAGATTTAACGAGCACGTCTGTCCCTGTGTACTCGGGCCCATCCGTGATGAGGATTTTTTTACTATTTCCATCCAGGGCCGCCGACAGGGGGGGGGCAAAACTATGCATTGCATAGGGGCCCGGGAAAAGTTAAAGGGCCCGCGCCAGCGGGCCCTGTTTTTTTTTAATTGTAAAAAAAATAAATTATTCGCAAACCACTAAAATATTTATTAGTTCAAAATTAACATTGGGCCCCTAGTCGGAAGGACCTAAAATTGAATTCCATTATAAAAAGAAATTTGCATAAAGGTTTGATTAATTTTGTAAAATTCGTTAGTATTATTGCAATCTTCGTGACTTTTCAACCATTTTTTTAAAAATTTTATTGACAACTTGATAAACAAAATTCATTAAAATATTTAACAAGAGGGGACCCGACCCCTAAACCCCTTAGGATCATATTTACCAACGGGGATGTGGAACAAAATGTGGAATTCTTAGTAGTGTTTATTGTTATTTTTATTGCAATTTTTCATGACTTTTTAGCATTATTATTTTTTAATTATTTTAATTTATTCTTTTAACTTTTAATTTATTTATACTTTTATTTTATTAATTTAAACTAAGAAATTATTCCTTCATTAATAAGTTTCACAAGAGGGGCCCTTTGGGGATTGATTTATGCCCCCCACCACCACCTTTTAAATTTTTTAAGCAAGTAAGATTTATTAGTAGGGAAAGACCACTTCGCATTTTCTAAATGTGTAAGACAAATATTTGTAATAATGAATGGTAAGACACTTGCAGTTTTAATGCCAAGTCAGTTAATATCAAAATTATGGTTTTCATTTATTTTTTTAATTCGAATGAAATAAGAATAAAACTGAAATATTATAAATCTGTTTTTCCGAAGTAAACTAGTTTTGATTTATCAAATAGGTTATACTCCACTATGAGTACACCAAAAATAGTACAAATTAAAAGGATTTTTAATGCAATATATTTTATTTAAAACATGACCGGTTAGGTCACTTTTCAAATGATTCGAAATAATAGCTGGACACGACACGCCGCTCATTTTTGTCCTGTGGACAGACAAGAATTTTTGTTAGAGCAAAGAAAAGGATGACTGAGAAGAAAGTTTTTGTTTCATTTATTTCCTGTTTCGTCTGGCTGGACGAACCCCTTATTTCCATTCCCTTATCTTATTCCTGGATCTCCCGCGCCTCCTTCTACTTGCTTCTACCCCACTTATAGCAAAATTACCAGGGCACAGGCAGAAAACACTGCGCGACAACACAGACTACAGGGAGCGTGTTTATTTGTGTGGAAAATAGTCACATTCGTCTAATTCATTCCTAGTAACCATTCTCGTACTTGAAGCTTAAAACCCAAGTAGTTTGAATTCCATTTATCTTTTTTTTTGCCAAATCAATTATATTATTTTTAAATAAATTGTTTATCAAAAATAAATAATTAATGATAAATTTTATATCGAAAATAAATAAGGATAAATTTTATATCGAAAATAAATAATTAATGATAAATTTTATATCGAAAATAAATTTTGGTTATTTAATGTAAACAAAAAAATTTTCTTAATTTTGCAAAAAAAATTTCAGAATCTTGATTGCAAAGTTTTCGCAACATAAGATGTAAGTGAGGATTTTTTTTATCTTTTATGTAATTAAGTATTCTTTCTATTTGTTTACAGTTGTCATTTTGTAATGGCGTATGTAGTAACTAATATGATGTTAAGATTATGTGTTAATTAACATCTATTTAAATAGGTAGCCTTAGATTTCATAAAGACATATGAAATTTTTGTTAGCTAACAACAAAATAGTTACTTTAATTAGAAATATGGGGTTTAAAAGTAGTATACGGGTGTGCTGATGCCACACAATAGAGTGGGCGTGTCACCTGTCAATCATCCTGTACTGTTACACGAGGGGTGGCGGCTTCCTTTGATCTTTCCCCCTACTGATATAGGTGGTTTGGGGGATGACGTCACCCGGATCTTGTGTTGAGTTGTATTATTGCTGCTTTAGTTTCGGTATTGAAATAGGGTGTTTTATTGTGACGGTCATATTGATGGTAGGAGTTGTGGTTGGTTGGTAAACATATATATTCAGGTTTGTGTGCTTGGTCAGAGACCCGCTTATAAACCTTCGTCAAGTAAGACAGACACAACAGACAACACACACACACATAAGTGGATCCATCTAATTTTTAGAAACAGAGGCCAACTAGAGGATCCCCAGAATTGGCTTGTCACCCCCAGAGGTATTGATTTGGTATGGGAACTTAGAGGACTTTCGGACCCAACAGATTTAACGAGCACGTACTCCGCATATACTCGGTAGGTCTTCAGTGGTACCGAGACTCGATCGCAGGACCTTCCGATCCCGAGACCGGGACGCTGACCACTAGGCTCACTACGGCCCCAGGAGTTGTGGTTTCGGTAGGATGTTAGATGTGACGTCATCTTGATGGTAGAAGTTGAGATGTTGGGTTCCTGCTTACAGACAAGGTTTCGGAATGGGTTTTCAGTATAGGGTGCTTTCTTGTGACGTCATATCGACTGTTGAGTTGTAGGCATCCTGCTTTTAGTTTCGGAATTCGCAGTTGTGTAGGCAGTTGAGTTGTTTGTTCCTGGTTGTGACGTCATGTTTACTTGTTGAAACTCGTATTGTCTTGTTTTTTAGCCGATCGTGGCGCCATCTATGAGACGGTATGGAACTTAATTATTCTATTAGTTTGTGTATATGCGAAACCTAGGTTAATTTTTATTATTTTAAATAAGGTAATAATTCTATTTTTATTTGGTTTTAATTTAAATATTTTATAATTGATTTAATTATGTTTATTCGGATTTAATTTAAATTAAATTGTAAAAGGTATTAGTAATTTTTTAAATAATTTTTCTAACCACTTTTACCTTGTGTGGGAATCGAACTGACAAAAGAAATTCGTCGTATAGTGATTTACCGTGTATCATAACCACTATACCACGAATTCCCGACATGTATTTTCGTTTTAAAGTATAAGTCCGAAAACGAAACTCAATCGTACAAACCAAACTCATATCAATACGTCATGAACGGAGAAACAGGTCTGGCAACGCTGCAGAGGGAGAAACATTCATACCCCTGTTGTGGCAACGACGGCTCCTTATCTTGTCAGAACAAGTATTAGCTCGTTCTTCCACCCTATTGGTCATGACGTCTTTTCGGTGTCTGTGATTGGCTGATACATTCTCGGAAGGGATAACGATAGTGAAGATCCGCCATTTCTCGCTGTACTTCGGACAAACTTGTCTGCTTTTAAGTTTCGCTAACAAAAAGATTGAAGAAGTAAGTTATATTTATTTGTAAATTATAGTGTTAATTCTATTTATGTGATGTATTTCTTACAGGATAGATTGGATTACTCAATGTTTATTTTTAAACTTGTTATGATTTCTCGATAGTTTATTTTAGTTGTAATGTTAACACACGTGGCACTTTAAATCTAATGTAAACGTATTCTTACTAGTAATGTTTTTAGTTTAATTCTGCACACATGTTAACTGTATAGATAATGCGATATTTTTTCATTTAAATCGTTTTTACTCTTTGTAGGTTTTGGATATTTTATTAGTTTTAATGTTTACACGCGTGGCACTTTAAATCTAATGTAAACGTATTCTACTAGTCCTGTTTTAGTTTGATTCTGTTTAAATATTATATGGAATTAGAATAAGATTGAACTCTTTGTAGATTTTTAGATGTTTGTTATTTTGATGTATTTTAAAAATATTATTTTTATAATTATTATAGGTGTCCAACACAATGTCTGTGAGGCCAACTTCAGAGAACAACATGACCATCGACAGTCTACCAGACAATGTTATACACCTCGGCAGCAGCAATTTCCTTGTGGTGAGAAGTTTCCAAGGGCACACTAGGGTACACGTGCGGAAATTCATGGAAAGTGAGGATAAACAGATACACCCAACCAAGGACGGTGTGGCCCTGCCTCCAAGAGTGTGGTTTTCCTTTGCGGATAAACTACCAAAAGTCATCAGCAAGAGGTATTTTGAAAGGTACCCAAACAACCACGTTGAAGTCGTCGAGCGAGACTTGTGTGTGTTTAAAGACACCAACGGTCCTCATGGATTTGAGGTCATGCTGCAACGTATGTTTCAGCGCTGCGATCATTCTTTTCAACTGGCGTCAGATACTGTTCAATTGAACGAAACTCAGTGTAATGTGCTATTGAGTTCTGTGACCTGTGTAAAAAAAATTGATTGAATCATCTCTACTAAAGGAAACATTGCGATATCATGTTGTGAATCTTGTGTCGGCGCTAGCTTCGCCCGAAGTTCAATCGTATAATACTCGTCCTTACAACACTGGACTAGGTGCCACTCTGGACTCTCTACGTAAGTGCCTCTTACATTCTTTATCGTTAAAAATCAAAGAATTAGCACCTTGTTATGGTTGTGATGAACTTCATTGTACTTGTTATACATTAGAAGATCATTTAAACATGCATTTTGATACAGCTATGTACGAAATTGATTATGTTGAACTGGCCCAAATATTTGTGGCAGAAAATGCTCATCATGAGTATTTTCGTAATTTAATTCTATGTCGAGATTTTTTTGCTAAGATTAATGTGCCATCATTTGTACAAGATATAAAAAACATGTATGCCCCTACAGAGGCAATGATTGAGTTAGCACTATGTGATGAACTAGAAATGTGTTAGATGTTTGTTAATATGTTCAATTTTGTTTATTTATCTGTGCTGTTTGATTACAAATAAATATTGATGTCTCTTTAAAATTGTGTATTTATTGGACTATAAAAGGTGTATATTGATAAGGTAAGTAGCATAATTCATTTTAATTTCTTAGGATGCAGTCATAGAATATGGAGGACTTGGAAAAGTTATACAAAGATCCAGCGTTACCTGGGAGTTTTAGTGGTATTAGTAAGTTGCGTAATGTTACGAAGGGTAAACTAAAAACGAAAGATAAAGTTTCTTGGTTGCAGAAGAAAGATTCGTACACTTTAAATAAACCTTTAAAACACAAGTTTCCTAGAAATAGGGTGATTGTAGGAGGTATTGATGCAGTAGTATACGGGTGTGCTGATGCTACACAATAGAGTGGGCGTGTCACCTGTCAATCATCCTGTACTGTTACACGAGGGGTGGCGGCTTCCTTTGATCTTTCCCCCTACTGATATAGGTGGTTTGGGGATGACGTCACCCGGATCTTGTGTTGAGTTGTATTATTGCTGCTTTAGTTTCGGTATTGAAATAGGGTGTTTTATTGTGACGTCCTATTGATTACTTAAACTTGGTTTTACAAAATCCCCATACAAGTTTTTCCATACTACAGCTTGATTATCAATGTTTACTGCAGCAGGTTCCGTTTTTATACTTCTGTGAAATGTATGATTATAACTATGTAAAAGTTTTTGAATAACATCAATATATTTATGGGTATTATATTCTGTAAAATATCTTGTTAATTTTGACATAATAGTTCTATGGAATCGTTCAATGATGCTGGCTTTCGTTTCATTTTTAGTCGTAAAAAAATGAATACTTTGTTCTTTTAAATATTTCTGTAATCCATTATTCAAAAATTCAGTACCGTCATCTGTTTGTAAAATAGTCGGCTTACGTTCCTTAAATATTCTCTTGAATCCATTCGACACACTATCTCCCTTTTTATCTTTTAATGGAATTGCCCAAGCATACTTGGAAAACACGTCAATACATGTAAGTAAGTATTTACAATTATTATTAAATTTACTAAGAGATTGCAAGTCCAGTAAATCAGCTTGAAATTGTTCATCAATACCTCCTACAATCACCCTATTTCTAGGAAACTTGTGTTTTAAAGGTTTATTTAAAGTGTAACGAAATCCAGCATCATTGAACGATTCCATAGAACTATTATGTCAAAATTAACAAGATATTTTACAGAATATAATACCCATAAATATATTGATGTTATTCAAAAACTTTTACATAGTTATAATCATACATTTCACAGAAGTATAAAAACGGAACCTGCTGCAGTAAACATTGATAATCAAGCTGTAGTATGGAAAAACTTGTATGGGGATTTTGTAAAACCAAGTTTAAGTCCAAAGTTTCAGATAAATGATACAGTTAGAATCAGTAAGCTGAAAAGAAAGTTCGAAAAAGGTTACAAAAATAATTGGTCTCGGGAAATATTTACGATACATCAAATTATAAAACGCAATCCAATAGTTTATAAACTTAAAGATTTATCTGGGGAGATTATAGTAGGTACATTTTATGAAAGTGAAATTCAAAAAATAACCGACTCTGGTTATTATCCTGTTGAGAAAATACTTAAAAAACGCAGAAAAGGTAATAAAATAGAATATTTTGTCAAATTTGAAGGTTACCCCGAAAAGTTTAACGATTGGGTGTCTGATGTAAAAATGATATAAATATCATGTATTATTTAAAAATAAATTAGTATTGAACATGTCTTTCTACGTGACGTTACCCTCTGATGCTTCTTCCAAAATTTTTCCCCACAATAAAATTTCTCATTTTATTACACAACTTCCGAAACCTATTACATTATCAGGAGATTGGGAGGTTGGACTGAGTGAAGTGATTTATAAACACTCATGGTACAACATTAATGAAAACAATAATGATTTTACTTACGACATTGGAGATAATAAACCAGTAAAAAAAGAGCTTGCACCAGGAAGTTACGAAACTACAATAGACATATCAAGAGCTCTTACTATTGCAGTACCAGCAGGTAAATTTTATTTTTCGTTTAATGAAAATACCAAAAGAGTGAAAATACAAGTGGTAAAAGGATCTTCGATACGTTTTGGAAATGGTCTGAGTAATCTGCTAGGTTTTAAAAATGAAAAACTTGAAGGGACTGTTCAAAGTCCAAATGTTGCAGATCCATGTGCAGAATTTTCTTTTTTCTATTTATATGCAGACATAGTTGCACCGCAAATTGTTGGTGATGTACAGGCTCCTCTTTTACGAATCGTAAAAGTTGAAGGAAGAAACAGTGAAGTTATAAGTCACAATTATGATAGGCCTCATTATGTACCAATCGTACGTAATAATTTTCAAACAATAGAGATTCAATCGCGACTTCATACTGGTGGTTTAGTACCGTTTGAAAGAGGTCAAGTTATTGTAGTTCTACATTTCAGAATGAGACAGTTGCTATAAAAGGACCTTCCCACGCAATAAATATTTCATTTTAGTGTGAAACGTAAACAGTGTTGCATCATGAAAGTTCCTTACGTGTGCTGTCCTAAACGCTTTGAAGACCATTATGTTTCTCACGTGGGAAACGGTCTTCCTTATTATCAGGGAATGCCTTTTCAAAAGGGGTACGGTCTAGGTTCTTTTTTTCGGCGCATGTTTCGAGCTGCTTTACCCTTTTTAGTAAAGGGTGGACAATCAGTTGGGAAGGAAGCTTTAAGAATCAGTAATTCTTCGGCACGAACTCTTTTTCTATCTTTCTCGAAAACCAGATGTCGCCGTGTTTTTAAACTAGAAAAATCACTTTATCAAAAGAAAAATCACGCCTATTAGGCGCAAAAGCAATTTTTCAGTGCGCTTTTTTATCGCCAATGAAATTCGAGGCCCCCAATGAATTGGCTAGGCCGTAGGCAGTTAGTGGGCTTGGCTCAGGGGCTGTAATTACACCTCCCCCCCTTCTAGAGGGGATGAAGAGATAAGGGAGGATAAGGGATTTAGGGGATTCTTTGCATTTCGATATTCTGGGTGGTTTTAGTTGATAACACGTTTCCTTCTGAAACTAAAGCTTACTAATAGCATTTGGCACAGTATTTTGTAGAAGTAAAGAAATTGAATAAAGTGATATTAGTTTTTGCAATCATATTACATGATTAAAGTTTATCTTTTGGAGTGATTGCCTAAAGAAGAAATTTTTTATGGCAAAAAAAAAATCTTCTGAAAATTAATTTTATAATGTGTTAAAATAAAATTGCTAAAATTAAAACTTTTTGACTACTCAACGTAGTTGATGTATTAGTTTATTTTTTAAAGAAATTATTTTCTGGATCATGATGCAATGAAGATGTAATAAAAAAAGGAGTGGCTTGATAAAATTATCAAGATGGCAAACTGAAACCATTCATTTTCTGATGGGACTTGGAAAATATGTAGTCATTTCTAAGAAGAAATTATTTTCTTGATCCTGATGCAAAGATGTAATAAAAAAGAAGTGGCTCGATAATTTTAGAGATGGCAAACTGGAACAGTTCATTTTATGTTGGGACTTGGAAAATATTTAGTCATTTCTAAGGATAAATTATTTTCTTGATGATGATGAAAAGATGTAATAAAAAAGAAGTGGCTCGATTCATTGAGACGTGATACGAAATTTTATTCTTGGGGAGGGGATTTCTTTTTTGTCTTATGTTTTTCTTTTTCGATTTGCGCGTCCAAAATGTATTGAGGATCTCTAATGGGCATTGACCGTGGTTGCCTAGGATCAATTAGTTCTGGAAGAATGCAATTCTTGTAGAATTTTTCTAGGTGGGACTTCATTTTTTCCTTCCAAAAATCATCGTCTCTTTCTATTCTTTCGACTATCAATCCCATTGGAGACCATACTGCAAAGAGACAAAAAATCTTTCTGCGTCACATGTAATTGCCCTTGAACTTGATAAAAATGGTTATGTTTTTTATTTATTTGTATTATGGATTCTTCCTGCTTGTGAGGTATCAATAGATGTCTGCCTTTACGTAAATATTCTATCGGGTGTATTTCTTTACTCGTTATTGGGCACTTAATTTCAATAATCCCATCTGTATTTTCAATAACTCCACCTGGAGATGCTCCCAAAAATGAATATTTTTCATCTATGAACAAGCCACATTGTTTAACTTTGATGTTCATTTTGATTTCAAGCTCGCCAATAGCTTTTGACTCGTGCAACCTGCCGTATTTTGTTGCAGAGTTCTCAAAGGTGCTATATAGAAGCCCCTTGACCGTGTTTGCACAACTTGTTGTGGGCAGCATTTTACATATCGTACCAAAGTTCGATGCAGTTAAACGTTTCCTCCGTTCTTCAAACCATAAAATGCTCTCAGATTGGGATGACGTTTTCCTCATCAATTCTAATCTTTGGTCTTCTGATAATTCAAGCTCTTTCAGGAACTTCTCCGTTTTTGCGTTTTGACGATCCGGGCTGATGTCCGGCCTTTGGCACAATACGCCATATGATTTTTATCTTTGTTGGGGAGAAAAAGCTTCTTTCTTGGACATTTATTTGCTCTTTCCTTTTCTAATTTTCTAATTCTGCGTCGCTCTTGTAGTTTCGTGAAGTGGCCTGGACTACGGTTCAGCATCACTTTGTGTATAGCAGCCACTGGAGATTTGTTGTTGTAAGAAACTACTGCGGCATGACATCTTGCCTGGTAGGACCTTCGTAGACAAAAATTTACCTTTTTCCCCCCAATCTTTTTACTTATTTGTGAATTAAAATGTTCAACGGCATTATTGTTCAAACAGTACAATATGCTATCAGCATGATCTTCAACAGTTTGCATATACTCCTTAATTTTATAAAACAAACCATCTTCCTTCATATTTTTTACCATGCTATTTTCTTCGCTTCCTACATTGTCACAAAAATAATCTTGGCAATTTTTGTGCCAGCCGAAGATGTGGTATGGGGCGTTTTCGATATTTTGCCTCAAGTTGGAAATTTTAGCTTTATTGCTCACTTTTTGTTGGTTCCAGTGTTCTGTGGCTTTATCTATTGAAGCTCTAAGCCTTGGTAGAGAACTGCCTAATGTTTTACGGTATTTTATATTATATCCCGTTTTGCCGTCTTTTACCACATCGCGTAACTTATTAAATAAATTTCTCATCAGATGACAGACATTCTTGACTTTTGTGTAGAATCGATTCTAAGTACCAGTGTCTGTTACAAACCTAGTTTACGTTATAAACGTAATGTGAAATCTAAAAAATTAAATATCCTTCTTATGTTCAAAATCTTTTATCAATTTCAATTAACAGCAACATTGGAATTCAGTCATGTGGCACTGTCTAATTCTGAGTGATTTAGTTTTAGTTGTTTTGCAATGATTGTTGCAACGTTTTGCTTTACAATATTCTAATGCTCAATCAGTTGAAGAAATCACAATTAAAAATCCTTGCTGAATTTGGCCAAGTTGTTTTTTGTCCAAAATCAGGGGTAAATTGGATTGTTTTCAATAATCTTTAAGTTTATATCATCATGAGGTTAGTCAATTTAATTTAAAAAGAATAACAGTTTCTAGTTGTTTCCCTAAAGAAAGGAGATAAACTGAATTTTGCAATTTGGTTCCCTGATATAGAGTGACATTACAATCTCTAATATCCTGAAAATATCTATCGACAAAATATGTTTCAAAATCAAAATATTGGAGGGGGTATTGTGGAGGATTAAAATATTTGTTTAAATTTTCATAATTAAAAACATGAATTTAATATCGTAAGTTGCAACTATATGGTTTACTAGATGTATATCTTGAGTCAGTCTAAAGATTATTTTTGGGGTCAAATTAAAAACTATGCAGATCTGTTTTTGTTAATTTATTCTTTTTAATAATACTTAGATGCATGAAAAGATAACTTAGCTAAGTCAATTTTATAATGTTTGTGGTTTTTTTTCTCTTCAAAATGCTGATTAAATTCAGTTAAATTCTTATCTATTACTCTGCTTTACATTTGAGAAGCTTGGAAGTAAGACACGATAAGTTTTATATTAAACTTTGTATTAATCAACTAAAAACGCTATTGTATTTTGTATCTTTAAATTCAATAAACAAAGTTTTGAGTACCAACAGAGTTATCTTTTTTTTATTACAGTGAATGAAAATCAATGTTTCAAATGATCAATTAGTAACATCAGTCTTTTTAATATGCCAATTTAGCACATTTTTCTGTAACCTACCATTTCATCTTATATTATTGAAATTGATGCATCCTTATTTGATTTCAAAAATAACCATTACCCTATTCCGAATTCTTACAACAAGAAAAAGTAATAAAGAAAAAAACGTTCTTTGACCACAACCCTAGCTTTCTCAAACCGGCTTTTGAATTGTCCCATACGACTGTCCTGTTACCAAGCGAAACCCAACCCCCTTAGGTAAGTCCGATGCTTCCCTCTCTTCCCCCCCCCCCCCCCTACCAGCAAGCCACTGGTAAACCGCAAAGGCATTTTCTACGAAGTCACCAAGGGTTCTATTCAAAGTACAGGGGGGGCGAAGGGGTTCCAGATGTTGACAGATGCGACACTAACTCCAGCGTCTTTAGGTGGTTCTATTCAAAGAACCCCCCACCATATGTAGAGAGATAACGTACAGTCTAAATTAGTTGGCGACACCTTTCAGGTGATCGCCAAATGTGGGGTTGCCATAATTCGCTTTCCAAAAAATAGCAACAACTTTTCTTTAATTTTTGAAAAATACAAATATTTCAATTAATATTTTTATTTCGTAATGAACTGAAAAATAAAAATTTCGATTGTGTTCAAAATATATAATTATTGCAGTATCTTTATTTTTTTACTGAGATACATCGTCATACACTAAAGACATTGTATTTGCCACTGATTTCCAAACTTTAAAAAATTATTAAAAATACTCAAGATGTGATTTTCAAATTTTTTTTTTCTGATAGTCTATTTGAATTCTTTTGTTCTTTAAAATGGTGTCAAAAACTAGTGGCCAGTATTAAAATTGGGGCGTCATTTAGTCGGAGAAGATTCTCCATAGGAATACCATTACGATTTTCAAGGGGTGAAATTCGGCTTCATGACTCTTAAGAACAGGAACTCAAGTTGTGAGTGACGTGTTAGCAGGTGAAAACATCAAAGAATCAGCAAAGAAAAGAACGAAGGAAGCGGGAAAAAATATTGCTCGTAAAGCTGTAGACAAATTACAAAGCATGATGGGTAATGGAAAATATAAAAGGAAACGTAGGACACAGAAACGTGTCATTCAATCGAAGAAAAGGAAGGTGAAAGGGCGTGATATATTTGACTCATAATGGCTTTATTATGAAGGGGTCTCCCGAGGCGTCAAGTCGGAATTGGAATTGTTTAGTCTTCCACCAACGCAAATTGCCATTGAATCTGGACAATGGATAGAATTTCACCCTTTATCTAATGTTTTTGATGGGGGTCCAGTGGAGTTTCATATTGCCTCAAGTGGAGAAGAATACATTGATTTGAGTCAAACTCAGCTTTATGTTAAAGTAAAAATTGTAAAAAATGACGGTACCCCCCTTGTTAAGGACGAGCAGATTGGACCAGTAAATTTATTTCTACACAGTTTATTTCAACAAGTTGATGTAACGTTGAATGATAGAACAATTTCAGATTCAAGTAATACTTATCCGTACAGAGCTTATTTGGAAACGCTTTTAAATAATGGGTATGATAGCAAGACATCTCAGTTGACAACAGAAATGTTTTTTAAAGATTCTGAAGATGGTTTGAAGAAGCGCTCTAAATTCTTTGAGTTGAGTTCTACAGTAGACATGATTGGAAATCTTCATTGCGATTTATTTAATCAAGAACGTCTTTTGTTGAATATGGTAGATTTAAAAATTAAATTAATTCGAAGCAAACCCGAGTTTTGTTTAATGGGGACAACAGGTCATAAAGTAGTGATTGATCACATTAGTTTATTTGTAAGAAAAGTCCGAACTAGCCCAGGTGTCATTTTGGGACACGCAAAAGTTTTAGAAAAAGGTTCAACTGCAAAGTACCCGATGAATAGAGCAATGTGTAAAGTCTATTCCATTCCCCAAGGTAGTATGTCTATAGTTCAAGATAATATTTTTGTAGGACAAATGCCTAAAAGATTGATTATAGGGTGTTTGGACAATGATGCTTTTCACGGTAGTTTAGACAAATCCCCATTTGATTTTAAGCACTATCACATGAATTTCATTGGAGTATTCATTGATGGACAACCGTTACCTCATAATCCACTACAACTGGATTTTGATAATAATTTATATATAAGAGCTTACCATAGTTTATTTACTGGAAGTGGAAAATCAGGACAAGACCAAGGTATCTTTTTGTCCCGGTCAGAATACGTACAGGGTAATGTGTTATTTGGTTTTGACTTAACCCCTGATCTTTGTAATGGTAGTCACCTGAATCTCATCAAGCATAGTAATTTAAGACTAGAAGTAAAGTTTAATCAGCCCTTAGCCCACACTATAACTATAATCATATACGCTGAGTTCGACAACGTCTTGGAAATTAATAAAACAAGGTCCATCCTGTACGACTTTAGCAGTTAGGAAGATGGATGGAAATCAGATTATTCAAGTTTTAACGCAAGACCCAATTACAGCCTCTTACTTTCGAGGCGTGTTTGCATCAGATGTAATACCAGATTTACATGAAAAAGAAGGCATTATTGTAAATTTGGATAAATCAACTGAACCGGGATCTCACTGGATTGCTTTTTTTGCAAAAGACGTCAATACATTGGAAATGTTTGA
The DNA here is from genome assembly GCA_019343175.1 of Oedothorax gibbosus. NCBI lineage: Eukaryota > Metazoa > Arthropoda > Arachnida > Araneae > Linyphiidae > Oedothorax > Oedothorax gibbosus. The sequence continues at coordinate 120,886 of JAFNEN010000938.1, read as the reverse complement.
CAGTTATGGAAATTCACCACAGTTTTATGGCAATCGTTTTAAAAGTTTCATTTCTAAATATTCAACTATTCATTGGAACTCAACGATGTTTCAAAGCCCTACATCAAATGTTTGTGGAGCTTATTGTATTTATTTTATTTATAAGAAAAGTCAAGGACAAAGTTTATGTAATATTGTTAATAATTTATCTCTGTGTAACAACAATGATTTCAGAATGTATCAATTTGTTAAAAAGAAATATGGTGTAAGAATGATTTTTAGAAAATAATAAAAGTACTTTAATGTCATTTATTCGTGTATTTATTTTGTTTTTATATCAACAACACATTATAAAGAAACCACACAACACATTTTTAAAAAGAAAGATCAATATTTATTCCATTTCAATTTTCTAGCATACATAATACGTTTTACAACTTTATTTTTTTCATACAACTTCTTTTGGACATCAAATTCTACAGGTAAGCGAGTTTCTTTTAACCCCTTAAAAAATATATCCTGGCCATTAGGTCGAACTTTTGATTTTCTTAATAAACTGTTAATTAAATCCACTATATGGGTACGAGGAATCAATGTTCCTTTGAATAATATTTCACCTTGGGGTGTCCATGATAATACAGTATTTTCCCTTTTTAAGAAACTTAAAATCTCCTCTGCAGTATTTTTATAACGAACCGGAACTTTATTAATTAGCTGGTCTTTAATTTGCGTTAAACTATCTTCTACATCATCACTGTTCCGTTTCTTCTTAGTATTTGATTGTCAGCGATTTCTATGTGGGGGCGGTCCTGTTTTGGAACTTTTTCCGCATGTTCCATTCAGGTTTTGGAGTAGGCTTTTGAAAATTGACATAACTTTGAAGAACTTGAGGTACAATGATGCTTTTTCATTGTCCTCTAAATTTTTCTGTTGAAGAATTTTATGCATTTTTTTATCCATATCGGAAACATAATCCTGTACAAAGGAATTAGCCTATCTTCAGGTACTAACACAAGTTTCTTACTAAACTCCATTAATTAATGTACTAATTACTGATATGGCAGCAGGTAACAAGACACTCAACAATCCTTCACCACGTTGTGTTCGAAGCAATTTCCGTTCTTGTACAGAGGTACTTTCTTATCAGCTAATTTGCGAACACTTTGCTTGTAAGGAATTAATTTGCGTTTCTGGTCTTAGTTAACGGTACGTTACCTCGAAGTAAATTTAAAGCACATTCACACAAATATTTAATAGTGCAATTCGGGCAATCTTTTAACAATTTTTTTGTTTTACTTTTAGAGAGAATTTTTAAGTGATTCAGCTGACGCTCCGTACACATCGACATAATGCTATCAAATGATACTTGCTCTGATTGTGTGTCTTTTATATGTCTATCTTATCGTGGCTGATAAATTACCGTTTTATCACCTGGAAAAATCCCCGTACGTAATCTTAGTAAGTCATCTGTATTTGGTTTCAAATCAATTAATAAGTAAACTATAAGGAGCTGAAGTGGCGTCTTGAAATACCTCTTGGAAAAATTTATTCCTTCCAGGATATAACTGTTTACCCAAATGCATGACCTGAGTTTTATCTCTTGGTTTTTAAATATAACCATGTACTGCAATTCAAAGATATATCCCTCATTTCTTTTCCCTTATGAAACAGATTTTGAACTAAAAATATAACACTCAAATTTCTATGATGACTCCCTTTCGTGAAAAGTTTAGAAATTCTTGAATCTCCCCCTAATTCCGACATCAAATCATCAATAATTATCAATCTATCTTTAAAAGTATGTATATCAGTTGGCAACCCTTCATGAAATGTTACATTAGGAATAGTATCAAAAAGATCTTGATATTCACCGTAGCACCATATGACTTTGGACGGAAATGGCATAATTCTTTTATGTTCAATTAATTTCTTAACGAAATAAGATTTTCCGCTAGAGGTCATTCCTGACACTAACATAGTCAGAGGATGTTTAACAAACAACAACTCCATTGTAAATGGTAATTTAATAAAAAGCCTCCCCTTTTATACATGCGTCCCAATGTATGGATGTGTGAGTGAACTTTTTCTTTCCAGCTCCTTCGCGGTCACGAATTTGCATCGATTTTCCACATAAGCAGGAGCTGGTTGATTTTTTTTTGCCGAAAAGTGTAACTTCTCAGTTTTTTTTTACTGATTATCTTTTATTGAAAATTCTAACAAATTATATCAGTTTCCTGGAAACACTCTCTTGTTACTTACAGGAACAGATGTTTTTTCTTGGAACCTATAAGTAACCAAACAGAACAAAGAACATTTGGTAAAATATCCATTAAAAGAAAACTTTTTATTTTGTAAAAGGTCTCAGAGGTGTCACTTTCAAAATTCAATAAATGTGAAAACCAGCACTCATCATTGACCTGCTCTCTTCACCAACCAAAGCTTTAATACCCATAGGGTAACGTGTCCCAATCTGACTGTATAACTCTCTTGTTATATACTACACCATAACGTTTAATCTCCTCTCTGTTAAAGATGCGTCTCTTTTTAGCATCCCGACAAATCTTTCTTTCATTTGTGATGGGGATCGTAGTCGGATTGTCCATATTCGTGATTAGTTTCTCCATGGCATCGAAGTTGAGGGCTAGGCTGTTTGCATAATTTAAGGTGAAACCTCTAATCTTACAGACCGTTTTGTTTCCAGAAGTAACATAGGCATAATTCTTAGGGCCACCTGTAAAAAATAAATAATAAAAAAACTTTTCTAAATAACAATTCAACTTTTTTACAATTAAAAAGAAGATCATTCTTACCGGAAATAAACTTGGTGATAGTTTCTCCCTCCAGTTCGTCCGTAAACTCTCCTAAAAAGTTTCCAAGAGGTGGGTCGTTTTCTCCGGTTGATCTGTATACGATTGAATCTGTGTCAAAATATAACACGTCACGGTCCAACTTTTCAATCTCGGAATACAACTTTAACCGTGACATGACAGGTGGTGAAGGCCGCGATGAAGATGTTCGTGGTTACATCCTGACCAAGGAACTTTTCATCTAATTTCCATTGGACGGCACAGACATTCTCCGAAGGAAAGTATAATTCTTCAATCTGATGATATAAAACAAAAATGTCATTTAAATACTTTTCATATTCACAATCATCTCCATCCTAATAAGAATTTTTTTAAAAAAAATACTTACGGTCTTGGTATTGTCCGATAATAATTTGTTGAACTTTTCCAAAGTTCGGATATATGTGAGTTGACTCTTGTCGCGATTCATCCCCCAGCGGCCCCAAAAGCTGTTGAGGGCTAATTTCGAGACAGCTCTTTTTCCGGGGTTCAATGATATACTGGAAGGGTCCAACTGAATGCCCTCGCTGGACAGGTAGTCGTCAAGGTACCTTGTCTGTTCCTCCTCAGTGTTTATATTACTCGGCCACCCAGACGATTCCTGCTTGGTCTTTAGGAAGGTGTCGATATATGTCTTAAAAAGTGAGTCGGAGGACTTTGAAAAGTGATACACTTCATGTACCTTAAAAGAGAAAAAAAAATTAATAACGCTCCAAAAAATCAAGCATATTTAAGACAGAAATATATAATTCACATAGTTAGGTTACCTTTAATATAACATAACCCTTCTCGACAGCTTTCTTCACTTCTTCCGTTACCCAAGTGCCAGTTATTTTTCGGGCGACGGTATCGTGATGACAAGGCTCCTGTATCAAGTTTTCGCAGCAGGTTCTACATAAAGGAAACATGAGCTTCTTGTCATGGCGGTAGGGAAGCACGGGGTGGTACAGTCTCCGAGGGGGCAAAACTGTGCATTTGACAAGGCCAAAGTAATCCGAAATATCGGTAACCCCTTCTTCAGGAGTGACAATGGTTGGATGACCCACCGGGTACCTGAAATAAAGATAAAGTGATACAAACTTACATTTAACCATTATAGAAGCATACATAAACGGAAAATCGTGGCTTATACTTACTGACAATATTTGTTACACCATGGATATAGACTAGTAAAATCTATATATTTAGCTGTTCCTTCAAACATCAGTTTCACCGCATTGGTCCTTCCACCGTAAAAGGCATCCCTGGGCTTGAGGCGATCCACGACTTCATGATTTAAAACAAACTGCTTTAGGGTCAGACTTTCTCGGATCATTCGACGGAACTCGTGCTCCCACATCTCAACCACTAGATAACCAGCTGCCTTAAACCTCCGGGTCATATCATCTGTCCTTTGCCTAAGTGCGTGCATGGGAGAACCTGTCAACGGATGAATTGTATCCCTGTCATAGCAAAGATCGCAACCGTGAAAGAAGCACCCCTGAAAAATAAAAAAAAATACAATAAGTTTTTTCTATTTAAGTAAATAAAAAATTTTGAAAATGAAAAAAAAAACACAACTTACATGATACTGATAAATAGTATTGGTCTCCTCACAAAACCCGTCCACCTTTACGCCACAAATGGTCACTTCACCATTTCCATTCTGAGCATGAAATATGCAAATGTTTTTTTGCTCACTCACTGAATCTAGCCAGCGAATGGCATCCTTGCTATAGTTCCCACAGACGTACCCGTTTTGTGGGACCATAGCTATGGTTCCATTAGAAATATGGCGGCTCCGGTAACACGCCATGCAGGCTGAGGCAATGGTGACATAACTGAAAAAAAAAAATATTCACTTACTTAAAAAGGCATTATGGTATTAAAAAAAAAGATTATTAATCAAGAAGGGGTTTTTTCTTACCAAAACGGGTCAACTCCAGCTGTAGCCATAAATTCCTTCCTAAATTCCAAGCAACACCTCCTCAAAATGTCAACATCAGAACTACAAAAAAAAAGCAAATACATAAAAACATTAAATTTTAACTGAAAAAAAAATGTATTTGTTACTAAGTTTTTTTTTTCGTAAATATTATAATTTTTCTTACAATAAAGAATCATATTTACCGGCAATAAAGTAGCATTTCTTTTTGGAAGTCAAATATGTCTGCCTTTCTGTGTTCATACCAGTCCATGAACTTTACCCTTTCGCTTGACGACATGGTGTCCGGACAGTAGAATGACTGGTCAGGGAGAGGGCCAATATAGTTCTGGTTTTGCTCAGTGTTGAATAAATGAGGAAAGTAACCCTTAGCCAGTTCCACCAAGCCAAAAGTCTTGGGCAGTTTAGAAAGGGACATTGGCAGGAAATTGAATGAATCGATGAATGACATCTGCAGAGTCTGAAAAAATGGATTAACATTAGCCATCAAAAGTACAATGAAGTATCTACACTGAAAGATGAACAAACGTAAAGAACAATATTTACCTGAAAATGGATCGACATAAGCTTTGAACCCTGGGGTATGACTTTAGGGTCATGGCCTTTTTCCAAAAGCCATCGTAAAATGAATTGGCCATCGAAACCCTTTAAATTGTGTGCAATGATGACGTATCCTTTGTGTTGTTTAGTGAACAGAAAGGTACAAAATTGATTAAGGGCATCATAACCACCGAAAACCTTCTCGTCCCCGTTGGCATATTGACATACCACAAAATTGACGATATGATCACCGGAGCTCTGGTCGGTTTCTACATCGAAAAACATTAATTTGTCGACAGATGATTTAGGGGGCTTTTTGAGGGCAGGTAGCACTGATGATCGGATCCCACATAATTCTTACAACCTTTACATCGTGTCTCACCACACTTATGCTCATACTTCGTGCATTTTCGCCACTCCATCACTTTGCAGCATTTTCTGCACTGCCATATCTGAAAATAAATATAATGTGAGAATTATGAATCAGTTAAGATGTAAACTAACCATAAACTATGAAAATAAATATTTATAAAACTTACTTGGCGGCAAATACCATTTTCTTTGTGTGCATTGTAGCAATCATCCGACGCACAATTTCTGTCACAGTGTGAACATCTTTTGGGCGACCCTTTGACGCACTGGTCTCTTCGACAGATATGGCAGATATCTGAGCAGGCGTGAGCTATGAGGGTTTTGAAGGGGACGTTGCAAAATTCGCAGTAATAACTTGCGCCGTAGAACCCCTTGGGAGACTTGATGAGATCGTAGTGATTGTCGTGTAGCCACAGGTAAATCTTCTCACTACGTTCAGGACCTTTGTAGCTGGTCTTAAAAAAACAAAAACATTATTATTATGACCGTTACATAGTTTGTTAGAATCATGCAACATTTTTTTAAAAAAATCAATTTACCTCTTTGATGTTTTCAGGTCCTATCACAATAACTTGTATGTTCAAGTGCCTCTCGAAAATAGCAATCTCTGAAAAACCACAGGGTCCTTCAGGTACACCAGCTGTGGTATGAAGCTGCATTGCTTTTCGCATCAGAAGTTTGTTCGCTCGTTTTCGGAGAGTTGGTAAATCGGCGTCATTTTCGATGATGGCTTTTCCTAAGATGAGGGACATTGCACAACATAAGTGTGTGCCTTCGTCATCTATGGCGAAAACTGAAGTTTTTTTCAGGCGATCCACATTGGGGTTCACCGGTCTGGCATTCCTTGCCCCACCTCTAGGCCGCCTAATTTTCACGACTTCTATCGCGAACCCCTCGTCCAACTTTATCGTACTTTTAGACTGAAGTACCTTTAGAATAGAAGAAAAGAATATCATTTGAAGTCCATTTACAAAGGGGTGGTAAAATAAAAAAATAAATTGATATCACATAAAGTAATTAAAACTCATTAAATTTAGAATATTATGGCACAAAATTATATTGATGTATTACCTTTAATACGGCAGCAAACAAAACTTCGACGGTCATTTGGGATACTTGCATTAAACATGTTGAGATAGGCCTATCCAATTCATCCGCAAAAAGTATGAACCTTATCATATCGTGTGGGTCCATATCAACTGTTGCCCTCATCAACAGGACATGAAAAAGCAAACGAACCACCTCGATAATTGAAATTAAAGGCATACCCCTGGAACTTTGAGGGATGCGATCACAATCAACCAGGGCATCGTATGACACTTCCTCAACGTTGAACCTTGGGTTTCTTCTCCGACGTTTCTCTGAGAGAACAATGGCTTTTTCCAACTAAAAAAATTTGAATATCATTCAATTTATTCTTATACAAAGTCTAGGATAATAAATAAAAGGGTTAAAATGACAATTCTTACATTGGTTGTGTCATCGATCGGCATAGGCGTCCAGAAATCTCTGTGAGGTGTATCAATTCCACCTCCAATTTGTTCTGGAAGAGGATTCTGTGTCAATACACCCATAACCTGAAATACACATAAGCATCAATTTAAATAAGCCTAAATTAGTTATATGTAAGAGCTCTTTTTTTAAAAACAAAATATAAGTAATTACCTCGTCATCTGGGATCTCAACGAAATTTTGAGTCAATACACCCATAACCTGAAATACACATGAGCATCAATTTCAATAAGCCTAAATCAGTGATAAGTAGAGCTTTTTTTAAAAAAACAAAATATAAATAATTACCTCGTCATCATCATCATCATATAGCCATGCTTCCGAAACATCACCCATTGGCATTTCCTCAAATAGCACCGAGGTCTCACTGCGAGGCTCGTCAACATCGTCATCGCACTAGCAAGGAGTAAAAAAAAATGTCAACGTGCACTGAATATTAACCCCAAATAAAACATAATTAAAAAATGCACCTACTCCAAACAAATATTATTTTTACATTAAACCTGAAATAATATAATGAACAAAGTTACTATAATATTAAATATTTAAAAAAAAATTGGCCAGGGGGACTGGTAGATTTGGTCTATTTTTAAAGCTGAAGCACACAATTAATTAAATTAAAATTACAAGTTATTCAACACTATATAAAAATTGGCCAGGGGACTGGTAGATTTGGTCTATTTTTAAAGCGAAGCACACAACCAAATGAAATTAAAATTACAAGTTATTAAACACTAATAAAAATTTGGCCAAGGGGCGGACTGGTAAATAGTTATTAAACACTAATAAAAATTTGGCCAGGGGGGCTGGTAGATTGGTCTATTTTAAAGCTGAAACACAATAGTTGAAATTAAAATTACAAGTTATTAAACACTAATAAAAATTTGGTCAGGGGACTGGTAGATTTGGTCTATTTTTAAAGTAAATCAATTCAATAAATTAAATCTAAATTAAAATAGTAAAAATAAATAACCCTACTGAAACAATCCCACCTTATTTCAATGTTATATATGAATGAAAAAATAAATTTGTGGGGAGGTCTTAGACCTTTAGCTTTTAATAACATGAATTACGAAGATACTATGCTTAAGAATAAGTAGATCATTGAAATAAATGGAATTAAAAAGAATAACGTGGTAAAATGATTAAACTACATTGAAAGCAATATACTTTTAAAGAAGACATAGGTTTTAATACAATGAATTATGAAGCAACGTGATACTAAAAGATACTAAGCCTAAGAATACTCATTAAACTAAATGGAATTAAAAAGAAAAACGTGGTAAAATGATTAAACTATATTGAAAGCAACATACTTTTAAAGAAAGCATAGGTTTAATACAATGAATTATGAAGCAACGTGTTACTAAAAGATACTAGGCTTAAGAATACTCATTGAACTAAATGGAATTAAAAAGAAAAACGTGATAAAATGATTAAATGGTAAATAAATAATATAATTTTACTAGACTCTTTATATTTTCTCTTAGACATCGTAAACTTTTCTCTTGTTGAAATCCAAAGTATTCGATGAACACACAGAAGTCAAGATGAAACCACCGAAATAGTTGAAATTCGCACAATATCACCAAAAATAACACACGTTTGAAGAAACTAAACGTAGCAATGTCAATCCATAGATAAATCCTTTCCGTCGATAACTTCTCAACCAATCACGCTCGTCCAATGGTCATCCAATGAGGGCGCACAACGGGTGCTGCCATTCCGCGGAGTTAATGTTTCTCCCTCTGCAGCGTTGCCAGACCTGTTCTGTTTTTTCTCCGTTCGTGACGTACTGATATGCGTTTGGTTGGTACGATTGAGTTTCGTTTCGAACTTAAGCTTTTAAATAGCATTGCTTGTCGGGAATTCGTGGTATGGTGGTTATGATACATGGTAAATCACCATAATACGAATTTCTTTTGTCAGTTCGATTCCCACACAAAGGTAAAAGGGATTTGAAAAATTATTTTAAAAATTTTAATAATACGTTCTACAATTTAATTTAAATTAAATCTGAATATAATAACTACAGTAATGAAACAATCTATTACCTTATTTAAAATAATAAAAATTAACCTAGGTTTCGCATATACACAAACTAATAGAATAATTAAGTTCCATACCGTCTCATAGATGGCGCCACGATCTGCTAAAAAACAAGACAATACGAGTTTCAACAAGTAAACATGACGTCACAACCAGGAACAAACAACTCAACTGCCTACACAACTGCGAATTCCGAAACTAAAAGCAGGATGCCTACAACTCAACAGTCCATATGACGTCACAAGAAAGCACCCTATACTGAAAACCCATTCCGAAACCTTGTCTGTAAGCAGGAACCCAACATCTCAACTCCTATTATCAATATGACGTCACAATGAAACACCCTATTTCAATACCGAAACTAAAGCAGCAATAATACAACTCAACACAAGATCCGGGTGACGTCATCCCCCAACCACCTATATCAGTAGGGGGAAAGATCAAAGGAAGCCGCCACCCCCCCCCCCCCCCGTCTATCAGTTCAGGATGATTGACAGGTGACACGCCCACTCTATTGTGTGGCATCAGCACACCCGTATACTACTTTTAAATCTTCATTAATAGTTACTATAAATTTAAAATCATTATAATGAAATAAATTAGTTTTAATAAATAAATTAATATTATATTTAATATAATTGTTTATTAATAACTATTAAGTAGCTTCTTTGCAGCCGGATTATTTTTTTATTAATCATAGTTAAGTGTTACAAAATCACACTGCTTCCCCAATTTTGTCTTTTTTTTTGTAATTCGGATATAATTAGAATAAAACTGAAATATTGTAAAGTTGTTTTTCCGTAGTATATTATTTTTGTTTTTGAATAAATTTTTTCAATAATTTTTTCGATCCATTGTGACTTATGGGGTTTCTGAAAAAATTGATTCAAATAGGGTTCTCACAAAATATTAGTGCACCAAAAATGGTAAAAAATAGATTTTTACTGCAATATATTTTATTAAAAAAATGTCCAGTTAATCACTTTTCCGTAGACTCGTAAAATGAAGGAAAAGGCCGTTTTTCTGCTCTGTGGGCAGACAGCACCGGCAGACAAGAATTTTTTTAGAGCATGGACCTGAGAAGGGAGATTTTGTTTCATTCATTTCCGGTGGGGTCATTTCTTAAGGAGTCCCCCGTTCATTCAGATGGGGGACCCCTAGTTTCTTATCTACTTCTGAATCTCCCGCGCCATTGACAGCATTCCACCCACACTTGTAGCAGCAGGCACTCGCACTATCCGCGTGGTGGAAACACCGAGCGTGAAGGATTAAATAAGTGAGCTTAAAATAAACACATCCCGCTATATAGAAATTTTGACTATTTAAATTAAATAACCAAAAATACTTAATTTTGCAAAACAGAATTGCGTACCTTGAATTACGAAATTCTTCAAGACATAAGATGTGAGTTATGATTCGTTATCTTTCATATTATAAATTATTTTCTCCATTTGTTTATAACAATTATTATTTTGTTATGTTATTTGTAGTGGTCAATATAATGTTAGGTTTCTATTTGTTAATTAATACCTATTTAAATTGAAAGCCTTAGATTCCCCCTAGACACTTTTAATTTTTGCTTTAAATTAAGAGGTCATTAAATAGTTACTAAAGTTGAGTTCAAAATCATTATAATGAAATTATTTGATTTTTAATGATTTAATATTTAATATAATTGTTAATTAATTACAATTAACTAGCCATTTAAGTTAAATAAAACTAATTAACTATATTCTATAATTAAATTATTAATTAAACCTTGATTTTTTATTAATCATAACTAATATAACGAAACATAACTATCCATAACGAAATTTGGAACCGCGGTCAAGTGACGCTGGAAACGGGAGGAGTGGGTTACTAATGAATTAGGGGCCCGAACTAAGTTGCATAGGGGCCCATAAATCCTGTCTGCGGCCCTGTTTCCAGCACGGATCCGATTTATAGGATGACTGGCAGTAGGTGGGATACGTGTGCCATGTGGTAAAAACCATTCAACAAGTAAGGGCTGTAGCACATTGGAGCGGCGAGCGATAAGCAGAGCGAACAATCGCTGCGACAAACCGGTCTGAGGGTGGCTTTCCCTACTGCGCATGCGCGATTTGGCCGCCGCTTGGAAAACCGCGGCGAACAATTTTCAGATCGCTCCCCGAGCGATTTTTGGGAGCGATTTTTAGAAACCGCTTTCGCGCATGCGTAGTTATAGATATTAGAGTTTTTCTCTGTACACATCCAAGGAGCTGTTTATATGCTTCCAGTCATGACGTTTAAGAATATTATTTAATAATGCTTGTTAGTCGTATCATTAAATAATCAGATTTGGCTTATTAACAAATAGTGTTTAAAATTGGTTATAGTTTTGCAATACTACTATAAATTCTTTTATCATATTAAATATTTCTTTTAATTTTCGACGTCAAATTAAGTACAACAAAGGAAAAATTGTATGTTATTTTCTGAACCAATTTAAATCTTTTATTAAAATGATGTTATATGTTTTAGTTAAAAGTATCACATGCGCTTTCCCAGTTAAACGTACTTTGAATTAAAAAAAATTCCATCTCAAATTAGAAATTTTAAATATCTTTCATTCAATAACTTCAATAACTATTCAACTATGTAAAAGAAAGAAACCCAAGAAATTCCATGTTTTTTTTTTAGTGAAGTAGTTTTCAAGTCCTGGATGTCCAGAGAACACTAAAAAAATCTAAATTTTTCGAAAGTACAATAAGTACATACTTACAGATGATTAAAAGCTTATTGGTAAACAAATTCCGCCGATATGTAAGAAATAAATACTTTGAACAAAGAGTGACTAAGTAATCAAGCAGCTTCTTACATACTGAGCATGCGCCAAAGCGATTTTAACAACACCAAAAATTCTGCCGCTAGGGCCTGAGCGAACAAAACGCGAGAAAAATATGTTCGCAGCAGTTTTTTTCACGCATGCGTAGTGCGAAAAACCGCTAGCGAGAAATCGCTCCAATGTGCTGTTAGCTTAAACATTGTTGTTCATACGGTTAACAGTTAATTATTAGTTACTAAGGAATACATATAAAAAAATTAATTTAAATATTTGATAAAAAATTATAACTTGGTTATACTGTTAAACTACTTATACTATTAAAATATTTTTATTCAAAAGATATTTTACTTCTGTTGTGCACATGCATGTTACATCTGCCCCTCTTAAAGTCTTGCCTCAGGTATTGTCGGATCAGCACAGAGAGTGGGCAGATTCTGGCAGGTTCCCCGTCAGGAGTGGCAACAGTACTAGCAGTAAAGTTTTCACTTTTCTTCCTTCTGGAATTACGTTTGTTTAGGTTATAATTTAACCATTCAACAAGTAAACATTGTTGTTCATACGGTTAACAGTTAATTATTAACTGGCAGTAGGTGGGATACGTGTGCCATGTGGTAAAAACCATTCAACAAGTAAACATTGTTGTTCATACGGTTAACAGTTAATTATTAGTTACTAAGAAATACATATAAAAAAATTAATTTAAATATTTGATAAAAAATTATAACTTGGTTATACTGTTAAACTACTTATACTATTAAAATATTTTTATTCAAAAGATATTTTACTTCTGTTGTGCACATGCATGTTACATCTGCCCCTCTTAAAGTCTTGCCTCAGGTATTGTCGGATCAGCACAGAGAGTGGGCAGATTCTGGCAGGTTCCCCGTCAGGAGTGCCAACAGTACTAGCAGTAAAGTTTTCACTTTTGTTCCTTCTGGAATTACGTTTGTTTAGGTTATAATTTAATCGATTTGTTTCAATTAAAAAAATTGAATGAGGTTTCATATGAGGCGCGTTCACATGCACGGACTAATAACCGGTATTAAGCCGGCTCAATTCCTGAAACCAAAAACACCCGTTCACAAGAGTACAGGGGCGGACTGGCCCGGGCGGCTAGTCGGCGATCGCCGAGTGGGCCAAATTTGCCAAGTGGGCCAAGAGCAATATGATAATATTCGTTTAAGGGGGAAAAATCTACAAATACTTAATTTAGAATGAGCAAAACAGAAATTTTTTTATGGCCCTGATAAGCAGACGGATTCTGATGAAATATTATGTGGCGTCATTTTTTTTTCGTTTTTTTCATGAGTTGCTATATTGTGCACTCACAAATCAGTAAAGGTCACGGTATTAGGCAATGTTAAAGAAAATAAATAAAAACTATCCCAGGTATGTTGCACTTGCGCCAATTGCGCCAAATCTATTACCCTGATACAAATTGCGCCAATTTTCGGTTTTTCGTTTATTTTGCGCCAACTTGCGCCAAAATCTTGAAATTCGCTTAAAATTAATATGGCAATTGAAAAAAAAATTGGCCGCGCAAACTTCCGAAACTCTTCGCAATTTTGTTAGCACTATCATACAAGCCCCACTCTCTGTACGCTCATTTGTTGTCCGCGCTATCTTGTTTTGTGACAACAACTCAACTCGTATTCTTGTTCGTGAATCGTATTGTTGTGAGCGTAGGTTATCGCTATTCCTTTGACTTATCTTATTTCTGTTTGCTTGCTTGGCGGATTTGCAGTGTAATTTACTGCAATAATTTTTATTGTTTTGAAATCGATCATCTTAAGCAGGCAATCCACAGCTTGAAGCCGGGATTGGGAATCTGGAGCTGAATTTCTGAATCGCTTTCAAAGCGATTTGTGTTGCATATTTTTGAAATCTGGTACATGCTGTAGCACTCAACCAAGAATGAATAAAAATGGTAAGTACATACATATATTTTTTTGCGCAATGTACTTTTTTTTCCAAGGTCATTCTGCAATTCACTCACGTGCTTGCTCTTAGGGATGTTCGGTTTTTAGAAAAAAAACGTTCTTTCATTTCCAGTTTATCTGGTATCAGTTAAACCGTCACCGAAAACTGATTACGGTTATTTTAATTTTGAATGTATGTTTTCATAGATTGCCAATGAGAAAAACATTTTTTTCTAGAAATGGAATAAATGCAAAATTAAAAAAAAAAAAGGTTCCGGTTTTCAAATAAAAAAACCGGTTCTGACTAAAAACCGGTTTTCGCCAGTTTAACCGAAAATCGGTTTTTCGGTGTAACCGTTTTCGATTCACCATCCCTACTTGCTTTGCTTACATTAACGGTGGTAGCTTATAGTAGGGATGTTTGGTTCTTAGAAAAAAACCGGTTCTCGGTTTAACCGATTCTTTAGATTCCAGTTAAACCGTACCTGCGAACCGGTTCTCAAAAAAACCGCCGTGTCGGTTATTTAAATTTTCTTACGCATGTATTAATAGACAGCAAATGAAAAAACCAACATCAAATTTGTCTGGAAATGTCTAAAAGCAAACTTTTTTAGCAAAATATTCAAAACAAAACTTCTGCACAAGAACCGATTTTTCGGGTTTTAAACAAAGCCTAAAACGCACTTAAAGTACTTTGGCACATTGTATACAGTGTTTTAAGATATAATGTTCTTGGCAATTTAAAAATAATTGTCTGGGTCAGGTGATTGCTAATTTTTGTATTATGTAATGTTAATTTTTATTTTAACAATGCAATGTACTAATACTGTTTTTGACTATTCTCAAAATTTATATTCTCTCATTTGGATCTCCTAAATTCATAGAAGTTAAAATTATTCTCCATTATTTTTTTTCTTTGTAACATATAAATAAAAATTATTATTACTTTCAAGAAAAAATCCTATTTCCGTGAAAAAATTCCTATATTTTCTGAAAAAATTCCTATATTTCCTATTATATTTTTTATTGAAGTCACTGTGAGGCCTGTTATTATTAAGTAGCATTAAAATTAAATGCTAAAATGAAATTTGCGTATCGGGCTCACAAAATAAATCTAGGTTTATTATTTCACATATTTAAATAACGTATATTAAGACTTGCGTCCGTATTTAAAATTTTCAAACAAAATAATCAGAATTAAATGCTGAAATCTCACTCCTGCGGATTTTTACTTTCGAATTTTACAAATTGGAGATTTTGATGCCAATATCAATAATCAATATATGTTTTAGGATATTCCGATTATTATGTTAACTTTCAAGAGATATTTCATTTTGTGTTCAGGAAATCAGCTTTAGACTCACAATCACCCCTGCTACTACTTCAAAATTGATTTCTGTATGACAGTCGGGTGGGCTAGTCATACTGCAGTTATTTTTTTTTAATTGGACAGATTTTTTTAAATATTGTGATGAAATTAAATATAATTTTCAAAAATTAAGTAATTTAAAAAATGCTGGTTTTCATTTCCTGACTATAAGTTGAAAAAAATGCTATTATATATTTTAAAGAGCTGTTTGCATGCATAGGTGATTTTATGTCTGGGTTGACACCTACCTCTCTATCTTACATTTAACTGTTTTCTGTCTAACTGATTTTTGTCTTTTGTTTTGCAGGACGAAACAGCAAGTTTCAAAAAGATGTCTTAAAACAAGTAGATTCAAATGGAGACATTATATCTACTTGGTGTACTGCTGGCTTCAAACCAGAAGAGGGACTATGTGTGATATGCAATAAAGTTATATCCTGCTCACAGCATGGGATTGCAGCAATAAAAAGGCATGCCCAAAATAAATCGCATATTGAAGCATGTAAATCCAAGCGAGGGAGTAATGGCATAATAAAATCCATACCCCAAGCACGTATAAATGTTTCAGAAGATGGTACACTCTGCAATCAAACGCTAAACTCTCATGCCAGTTCAGTGACAAAAGCTGAAACATTGTTCACTGTTGCATTAGCCTCTGATAATATTCCATATGCATTTGCAGATACTGGAACTAAAATTTTCCCCAAAATGTTTCATGATAGTCAGGTGGCGAGAGACTTTAACTGCAAGCGTTCAAAGGTGTCTTACATCATATCGGATGGTTTGGGACCATATTTGAAAGAACAATTGATCACGGATATCATTACCAATGATTGTTTTTATTCGATTCAAATAGATGAAACACCTATCCCTGAGAAACGTGTGCAGCAAATGGATGTTTTGGTCATATTTTTCTGTAAAGCAAGGTAGAGTTCTTGTTCAGCACCTACAGTCATACCATTTAGGCCATGCGACTGCTGCAGATTTGATGCTGTAAAGGATTCTTTGACAGAACTGCCATTGCCAAAATTTCTAAGTTTTTTTAGCGATGGCCTAAACGTTATGAAATCCCTGAAAAACAAACTCAAAGAATTGAATCCTAGTATTTTAGATGTGGGATTCTGTTCACTACACACAGTACATAATGCATTTGCATGTGGGCTAAATGAATTTGGTGGAGATGTCGAGAGTTTGGCAATTGATTTATATTACTTTTTTAAAAGATCGGCTGTACAGAGTGAAGATCTGAAGAAGCTGCAGCTAAAACTTGGATTGGCAGATCATGTGTTTCTTAGACATGTACAGTCGCTGGATGACTTTGCAGTCTTCTTTGGACAGAATCATCGAACAATTCAGTGCTTTGAAAGCTTTCTTTAAGAAAACTACTAAATCAAAAACGGAATCTAAAAGGCTTGACCGTCTCAAAGCAGCATTTGCGAGCAACACACTGCTACCAAAGATGTTATTTTTAAGAAATGCGGCAGACATATTCAATGGATTTTTGCTCCTTTTTCAAAAAGATGAACCATTGGTTCACATTTTATATAACATGGTTTTGCTCTTAAAGAAATTGATGGGGAGATTTATGATACCAAAATCTTTTCAAGATAAAGACGGGATGGAACTTAAATCTTTAGATGTGGATACTGCATTAAACTGGAAACAAAATGTTGAAATTGGATTGGATACAAAAGAACAAATGGCTTCTTTTTCTGTATCTGATAAAAGCAATTTGAGATTGGGTGCCAGGAGTTTCTATCGGGCATGTACACAATATTTGTTGAAAAAATTGCCCTTGGATAATAAATTGCTGCAGCATCTTAAAGTATTACAACCATCAAATCGTCAAAGCGATGAATCTGTAAGTTCTATTCGAGCTTTAGCATCGATGATTCCCTCTGTCATTACTCCACAACGTGTTTCAGCATTGACAGATGAATGGATCATGTTACAAGCTGAAACATTAAAACCAGTTTCTCTACCTCTTTCATCAAAACATAATGATGAATTGGATGAAAGTGATGACCCAGAGTTACAAAAGAAGCAGCCAAATACCTCCTCATCTCATGTACGCATTGACCACTACTGGGCAATTATTTTTGCTTTGAAGGATCCTTCAGGAAACTTGAAGTATAAATGGTTACCTGTTGTTGTTAAAGCACTGCTCTGTTTAGCCCATGGAAATGCAGAGTGTGAGAGGGGCTTCAGTGAAAACAAACATTTGTTGGAATCCCGTAATCGGTTAAATATTGAAAGCATTAATGGCTTGCGAAAAATAAAATCGCATATCGATTGTATTGGAAGCATTGACAAATTTACAATAACAATTCCAATGCTTAAAGCAGTCCAGAAGTCCCGTAAAGTGTACAGAGAGCGGTTGGATTTGGAAGCATCAAGAAATAAAGCTAAGAAACGCGTTATTGAAACTGAAGTTATGTGTAACAAAAAACGGCTAAAACAGGAGGAGTCTGAAATACAAATTAAATTAAATTTATATCAGCATATGCTTAAAAATGCTGAAGCAACCATCACAAATGGTTAAAAAAAAAAGAACATGCCTGACATTAAAAGTGGGAATGTGTTATTGGGTGAGGCTCGAACCAAAATTGACGCACCTTTGCTTGAATTAGAGAAAAATAAAAAAGAACAAGTCCAACTAGCATCAGCAAAAAAACCCTGCTAAATATTAATGTTATGCAAATAAATAAAAGTTCAGTGTTTTTACAGTGTCAAAATTGTTATTTATCTCATGTTTTTCTATCATTTATTTAATCATCCATGGAATAATTCAAATATTTGTACATCTGTAAAATCACTGATTTTCACAGATGTTTATATATTCGAAATTGAAATTCAAAAGTATGTGAAAAGTTAGATTAGCAGTATGTTCTTCAAACTTTAAAGATATCTTAAAACAGATTTTTCAATTAACTTTAAATGCTCTGAAATATGTCATTGCTGCTCCGAAAGTTAATAAATTTGCTGCTCCGAGCTGCTCCAAAAGTGAATTTTGCCTGCTCCGAGCTGCTCCAAAAGTGAGTTTTGCCTGCTCCGAAAATTGATACGAAAATTAATTGTTCTGCAACATACCCTCCCCACCCCCTTCGGATTTATTTTTAAGCCAATCGCAATTTTGGCGGGAATACGATTTTAGATACATTTTTACGGCGCCCATAACGACGGCTATCCTCTCAAACAGGAAGTATAAAAAAAACAAAGAAATAAAATATTGACAGATTTTTTTGTTGAATTCGTTTTCAAATATAATAGTGCATTTTGTTCGTTAATAATCAAAGAAATTCCACTATCGCAAAAAAATAAATAACAAAAACGGTCCTCACCCCCCCCCCCCCCCTCTCCTCTCCTCGGATTTAATTTTAAACCAATGACCCTTGCTATCTTTGGATGACTACTTTTTTCTTTATATTTGGCTTAGTTAAATAAGTGTACTACAAGTTAGGAGTTTTTCGCGCTTTTTTTCTATCATAATTTCTACTGTAAAGTATCTGTAGTGAGTATGAAAATAAGCATGTTTGTTGTTACGCGTCAGACATAAATTAATGTAGTCAATTTAAAATTTTGTCAACAATAGAAATTTTCCAAAGAGCCCTAATAATATATGTTTTGACCATAAATTTGAAGACGGTTAACCGAAACCTTAAAGTTATTGCATACTTAAGGGGCTGGGGAGCCCAGTCGGTTAAGGCGTTCGCCTTGCATGCGGAAGGTCCCATGTTCGGGTCCGGGCATCGCCAAAATAACTGCCGACCTATTAACGGCCCGCGTAGCTAAAAATGTCCGACGAATAATACCCCGCGTAGAGGAAGTACACGTTAAATATGCTCTAAAGTCCCGGCCTGCGTACGATGTCTACCTTAAAGATTGCATTGGGTGCCTACTCAGGCTCGTCACCTGACTGTGGTTCTAAATTATGACGCCCGTCGCCAATAGCGCTCGTGTGACGATATTTCGAACTAAACTATAGTATACTTAAAAACCAAACTATCGATGACGAGCGGTGGAGCCAACGTTAACAATATAATGAATTCCATTACCCATAAACAATTAAAATCGTTCTTAAAAACGTATAAGCATTTGCAGCTGGAGTAATAAATCTTACGGCTTTTGTAAAACACCCTATTTTTTTTAAAAAGCTTGTATTTTGAAGAAAACAGAAAAAACGCGTCGGATTTATTGAATGTTTAACAATAATAACTCACAACAATTAATATATAAGGGCAAAAACAATAAGAAAACGGCAAGTCTGATAAAATATCGTATGGCACCGATTTTTTTTTTCATTTCTGCTGTTCTTTTTTTATGAATTGCTTGCTGCGTGCGTGCGAACAAGATTTTGATTTTTTTACTATTTATTTGGATTTTTTAAACTGATAACCAAAGAGACCATATTACGGGTGTTTTTTTTTCTCTTTTGGAATAAATATGGCGTCTAAGCTAAGTAGATGATGCTCCAATCGGAGTGTTTCGCGCCTTTGTCTCGTATGTCTGTCTCCATTACATTTCAGTTCATCCCTTACATGTAAATGACACCTCGCCGGTGACGTCTTGCTGCCGAGCGAACCCAAAACGAATATAGCCAATATAGGATATTTAGGCGCATGCATACGCTAGGCGTTTACATCTCTGCGTTATAAAATGTACAAAAAAAAATATAAATCTGGTACAGAAAAAAGAAGAAAGGAGAAAAAGATTTTTTAATAGCTGCAGTAGATCCAAGCCAGAAACGCTTGTTTTTTGCATCAAAATCAAAACCACCATTAAACCCGAAAACAGTTGCCAGCAAACATATTAGGACTGGTTCAAATTCAACGTTGGTGATAAATAAATCCGATTTGATTGGAAATTCAACAGGTAAGGGTTATTTTGTGAAAATGTATATTTTATCTAAAAAAATAATAATACCCAGAATTTTTAAGATATTTATTACTAACGAGAGAACTTTTTATTAACGAAATTTAGTACCATTATTTTTTTTAATAAATTTTGTTTTTAAAGTTTATTTGTTTAACTGTTTGCTTAGAAACATATTTTTAAAATATGAATAATTATATTGTAAGAAGCAGGGCCTTCGCATGACAGGAGCATGTGGGACGATCGCCCCTGGCCGCCGCCAAAAACGGGACCGCCTGCAAACTTAATGAAGATCAAAACATTTAAAATAATTGAAAAATTATTAAGGATATTGTATATTAGTCATCACGAGTTTAGCAATAAAAACTTTTCTAACTCAGAAAAAATTAAAATTGAATTTACGTTGACCAAATATTTGTTTGTCATATTTTTATGTTAACATGTAAGCGTAATTTTTTTCCTTCGTTTAAAAAAAAAACTCTTTTACGGTCCACATGTATAGTAGTTGAGAAGAATTGAAGCCAGCGAAACTTGCCAAAAATTCTAAAATTATATATATTTTTCTGTAAATAAATGTGGCGGAGAAGAGTGCGCATTATTAAAACTAGCCCCGGCCGCTTGGAAATGACGCGACGGCACCGGTAACAAGCTGAAAAGCGTTTAAATGAGTTACATTTAATTAGGATTTTGTGAAGCCAACATTAAGTTTTACAGAATACAGTGTAGTCATTTTATGAACTTAAAATACTTGGGTAACTTTTTCGGAAATATTGCTGAAAGTTTTCGATATTAAATTTCTTAATTTTTCCTCTTAGAATATGAAAAATAAGATATGAAAAAATAATGCAACAAAAATATTTTTTTTGAATACTTTAAAACAATATTTAATTTAATACAAGATATTTTTTATAACAACGTGCAAAAAAGTTCACTTTTTATATCATATTCATTCATAAATCGTTGCGAAAATGACACTTTACGTGCTTACGTCACAGACAGTGCCGAAAGTACTACTTTCGGCACTAGTGCAGTAAAGTAAATAAGAGTATCTGATTGGTAGAAAAACAAAATGATTTCATGAATATCTCCATGGAAACTAAATGATGTCATAAAACTAACTTATTTCTATCGGTTCATTACTTTTGCATTTTCTAATATCTCCATGGAAACTAAAAGTACTACAAAAATGATGAATTTTGATTGAAAATAGAAAATTATTTTAAAACTTTTCTTTTACTACTTTACATTTTTGAATATCGCCATGGAAACTAAATGATGTCATGAAAATCACTCATTGGTAGAAATACTTTTTTTCACGTTATTATAAAAAAAATATTGTAAGCAAGCACGTGCCAAATAATACTTTATTAAGCTCTTGTCATTATTTCACTCGACCTACGGTCTTGGGAACTCGCTTAATAAAGTATTATTTTCGGCACTAGTTGCTTAAATAACTATTATTGACTACAGGGACTGTCGATATATGAGATTCTTCCTTTCATTTATTTTTTAATGAAGACCAATTACCACCTTCATTGAAAGTTTTTTACTTTTTTAAAAGACGATGAAAACTTATTTCATAAAAATCTGAAAAATATTTGTTGTTTCTCTCTATATTAAAAAAAAGTAAGCCCTTTTAAAGTGTCCGGAGCCATAACATCATGAAATATTGATGTTAGAAATCCAAATTGTTTTGGGATGGTGTGTCTCCCTAATGCCTCGGCCTAAATTTTTGTTTTTCAAATTTCCAATTAGTTTTTTAATTAAAAATAAAAAATTAATTTTTCTCTATGTTAAAGTATAGGATTTTAATATTAAAAAAAACTATCACATTTGATACATCAAAGCTAACAATTTTTTTCATCGCAAAGTCATTGGCTTGAAATACTTTCTATTACTTTTTAAGTGTTTTTTTTAGCGAAGCCATCTTTATATTTTATTTTTCAAGATAGTTATAATCTAATTTAATAATACGTAGTTTTAAAGCTTAATCCTTTCCTTCCTTTTGAAATCTAACCTTAAATTCTAGAAACATTTGCTGCTTATCCGAGCACTAAGCCCTCAACAAACGCCGATTCTTCAGTTACTGGGGTCTTTGATTCAAGTTCAACTTTGGAGAAAAATGAACCCAATTTGATTGAAGCTGAGGCAACAAGTAAGGAAACTTCATTTTAAGAAATAATATTTTACTCACATGGGGGGGGGGGGGGGGGGGGTTCCATAAAAAAAGACACCTAATTTTTTTTTAAATAATTTATTCGAGTCTTTGAAACTGTTGTTACATCAAGAGATATGAACTCAATTATGCAAAATAAAGGTCTTCTTATGTGCTTAAAAAAAGATTTATAGTAGTCTTCAACCCTTAAAGTTTCGGTTTTATCCTACTTTCCCCTACATTAATATTTATAATATTAATGATCTTTATTATCAATTTAAAACTCTATGACCTGTACTTACTAAATTGAGAGTCCTTGCTTGGGGTAAATTGGGGAGGTTTTTATTAGATTTGTTTGTTATAAATTATTGATCTTGCATAACTCACCCACAACACTGAGTATATAGTGGGTTTATTTACTACACGTCAACGTCAAAGAGCGCTTTTATATAATTTTTCAACTCTGCTCGGTTCACTTAATTGTCACTTGCAAGTTGCTACTAGTTTAACCGTAAAGTGCCTCTGGCCAATATTCAATATTTTTACAATATAAAATGGTTGAAGTATATGGATTTTGCCATTTACAATATTCAACTATTACTTAAAAAATATATGGACAGTTTTTTATGTGAGTTTTAAGGTATCAGGGAAATAGGCTATATCTGTTTTTCTGCTTGTTATTATATTTATTATGTCAAAACTCAGTGTTTAAGGATAATTGACTTTTGTTAAAGTATTGTGTGGAGTTGTGGACGTTTGCTGATTTTTTTTATGTCGATTGGTTATGAAGCAACTATCTACGACGCAAGAATTTTATTTCAATATTTTTTTATGAATTAAAATGTTTTATTGCAAATGTTAGAAGATTTTCTTTGCAAACTAAATTGTCTAGCACTTTCTCATAGTGTCCTTTTTTGTGTCTTCATTCAATTTAGAAGAACAGAATGAACGCCCATCTTTAGACAATTATTCTGATAAAGAAGAAAGTGAAAACACCAGTTTAGAATCTGATGAAGATTTTGAGAATGATGAAAATGTAAACTTCTCTGCTATGGGATTGCGCATTTATCATTTATCAAAATTTACACCTCCCTCAATTCACTCTTCGTTAGAAGAAAAAATAGAGTTCGTTCAAAAGCACCCCATACAACCACAGGCAGGTCAAAATTTAGATCTTCCATTCAAGCCTTTGAAAACTTATTATCGGTCGTCAATTGACGATGCAGTGGAACATAGAAAATGGCTATCTTATTCGGCAGATATAAATAAAATATACTGTTCAGTATGCATGGCATTTTCCAATGAGCGCCAAAGTAATTTCGTGAATGGTTATGATATAAACATCAAACATCTGTACAAAAGTTTGGTGTCACATGAGAACTCTAACTCTCACAGAACAGCTTCTTCTGCTTACATTGTGGCTACCAAAAATGCCGATGTAATGTGCGTCATTGATAAAAATCTAGCTGATAAGCGTAAAATTCAAGTTCTCCAACGAAGAAAAATTTTAATGAGAGTAATCGACATAGCGATTTTTCTTGGAAGGCAAGGTTTATCCTTTCGAGGGCACCGAGAAGAGGCGGTTTCAAATTTAAAAAATCGAAGCGTAAATCACGGAAATTTTTTAGAATTGGTCACGCTCGTTTGTAAATATGACGACACTTTAAATGGTCATGTTACTCAGGCTATCAAAAAGAGTGAAGCACAAGAGCAACATCAAATTCAAATGGAAATTGTAAAAGAAATTAAAATGGCTGTTTTCTTCAGTATTGAAGTTGATTCTACCCAGGATATTGCTGTTATGGTTCAATTGGCATTGTGCGTTCGATACGTCTTTGATGGCGAGGTGAAGGTAAGGTTGTTGAAATTGCTAATTGCAAAAAAAACACTGGTGAAGCTCTATACGTTCAAATAAAACAAGAACTTGAAAAACTGGAACTTGAAACTTCCAAAATTGTTGGATGTTCTTTCGATGGAGCAGCCAATATGAAAGGACAGTACAGTGGGTTGCAGGCACGGCTACGCCAAGACAATCCGAACCTGAATTATGTTCATTGTGCAGCCCACGTCCTCAATCTTGTAGTAACAGACGCATCCGAAAGTTGCAAACAAGCAAAATATTTCCTCGGCTTGCTACAAACAACAAATACTTTTCTGACAGAATCCCACAAACGTTTGCAAGTTTGGGCAGCAGTAAACAAGGAGTCTGCCAAAAGGACAACAGCTTCTTCGGAGACTACAAAAGGTGAATGCTACGCGGTGGTGGAGCAAGGATCGTGCTCTGAGAAGTGTTTTCGACGAATTTTCTCTGCCCATAAAAGAGCGTAAAATTTTTTTTAACCTTAATTGTAGCTCTATACAACGTTGCCCATGACTTCGACGACTTTAAACCCGATGTCACTTTTAAAGCGAAAGCTTTATTGGAAAATTGGTGCAAATTCCAAAACATACTAATTGCATCAGTTTTCGGTGAGTTATTTGATTTGACAACACCAACTTCAAAATACTTGCAACTTAGTGGAGTAGACTACTTAACGGTTTTAAAGAATATCAAAACCCTAACTGCAGATATAAGAAATAAAAGAGACAATTTCCAAAAGACTCTAGATAAAACAAGCGAATTCGCGGAATACATCAGAAGCACCCTCATTGAAGGTTTCGATATTGAAGTGGAAACTTATCTAAGACCAAAGAGGATTTCTAGAAAGAAAAGACATTTTGACGAACTGGCAGAAGATGAAGCTGGAAATATCACAGAGCCAAAGCGCCGCTTTCAAATAGATGTTTATAATAACATTTTTGACACCGCAATATTACAACTACAATCACGATTTGTGTCAAATGAAGCCTTGTTTAAGGACATTGAGTGGTTGCACAGTTCAAAATTCGAGCAATTAAAATCCCTTGAAGGAGGGCTATCAGATTACGATGACGCCATGAATGTGTTATCCACTTATGCCAACGTAGATAAAGGCGAATTGCGCAAAGCATTTGTACAACAATAAGGCTGACCATCCAATAAGATCCCAATTTACAGTCCCTTTTTCAGGCGTCCGTGTGAAGAACATCACTTTTAGAACATCAGAACATCACTTTTATTGCCTTTGTATCCTAAATAGCAATCATGTCTAGACGCATTTTATGCCCCAGTCTATCTGTGCCCTTGTCCAGCTACGTAACACATGGGGCCGAAAATACTAAGAATGCTATCTTGAGTTTTTAAATTAGGGAAATCGGCGTGCATGGGTTAGGTTTGAATTATCGTCGCACTAGAGCTACACGAGGGCTATTGGCGACGGACGTCGTATTTTAGAACCACAGTCAAGTGACGAGCCGACACCTGAATAGGCACCCAACGCAACCGTTAAGGGCGACATCGTACGCAGCGTTAGGACTTTGAAGGATATTTAACGTGTACCCCCTTACACGGGGTATTATTTGTCGGACATTTTTGGCTGCACGGGCGGCGTGCAAGGGATATGTTTCAACTTGAGCATGAGGCCAGCTTAGTGCTTTTTGTGAAACACTTTAATTGAACACTCTAAAATTCGATAAATATGCCTTTAAAATAATTTAGTCCTCTGTGAATATTTGTTTAATATCAAGTTTTTGACTACTACAATTAAATTCTGCATGACTATTTTTGTGAAATAAGGATAAAATTTAAAATATATATACTTATACTGTCATAAAGAGAGTAGATTAATACTTATTTATATCATAAAAATTCGTCAGAATGACGAATCTTAACCCTAGAACTACAAACTAGGGTAGATATTTACCAGATAGGTTTTAAGCTGGTTTAATATAGTATCGATTACTATTTAAATTGATTTTTCACAAACCAAAATTTAACAAAATAATTGAAATTATTAGTTATATTTTAGTCGGTTTAAGTCAAAGTTGCGAAGCGAGGAGAATCACTTATAATCAGATCTTTCGCTTTGGCTCACTGTAGCAGAGAGCACCGAATTTCCGATGAAACCCTCTAATTACCTTATTACTAAAAAAACTGGATTAATATGAGGGGCAAACATTCTAAATTCAATACCTTCAACTTTGATTTAAGTCACTTATTTTTTTACTACTACCATACAGAACAAGTCCATTTACAGGTAGAGGACTAATACAAGATAGATTACAAATACAAAATCTAAAAGGGAACACAACAAGAATAGAAATATTAAAATACAAACATCCAGTAAGGTCAATTATAAAATAGGGATAAAACAGAGAAGCCAGCAAAAAGTGTATTTAAAGAAAGAAAAATTAATAGGACAAGATAGCATCTTTTCTGACACTCAATATAAGATATACACAGTATACATACAAATATAATTAGACAAATAAGGAAATGATGTCGCATTTTAACTTAAGAAAAGTATCAAAGAAAATATCGCTATGAGAGGGCAGACTATTTACTAGGTCAATGAAATGAGAAATAGATTGGTTATTAAGATAATTTTTTAAATAGCGAGTTTTACTTAAGACAATTTTATTACGGGTAATGTGTTAAGGGGCATAAAAATTTAGTAATGGTACTAATGACGGACAGTCAATGTTATTTAAAATATCTTTAAAAAATTTAAAAACACAGACAGATCTTCGACATTCGAGTGTACATTTCTGCAAACTAGAGTCTAAACTGTCTTATTGACTCAGAGTTTCAGAAGTACCAGATTAAATGGGAAAATTGTATAGCCTTTGGATCTGACAATACCAACACAATGGCTGGATGTAAGAAAGGGGTAATAGGATTGTTAATGAAGAAGAAACCGAACATAAAATTTATTGGTTGTCCTTGTCATTTAATACATCTTGCTGCTCAAAAAGCTTCTAAATCTCTGATAGTTGATGTTGTCCTTGTAAAGATTTTTTACTACTTGGAAAAGAACAGTAAACGGAAAAGCAAAATCAAGAATTGCCAATCACTTTTTGAAGTCAAGTTTCACAAAATTCTGAAGCATGTAAGTACTCGGTGGTTGTCCTTAGAAACTGCACTCAAGACTTATTGAACAATGGGATCCCTTGAAAATGTTTTTTTCTGAAGATGAAGGAAAGAAGGAAAATAAAGACACTTCAAAATTGAAAGAATTCTTGAATTCAACCAAAGTAAAGCTTTATTGTGCATTTCTTCAGTCAGTCTTGCCAGTGTTTACTAAAGTTAATGTGTGTCTCCAAAAGGAACAGCCCTGTGTGCATACGTTGCACGATGAGTTATCAAACATGTATTATGAAATTTTAGTTCGCTTTGTGACATCAATAGCAATAAAAAAAGCTGAGTCTGTATTAACTTTGAAGTACCACAAAACAAAAAATCAAAAAGCTGATAACTCTCTTGTTATTGGATCACTTGCAAGAACTGTTCTAAAGGATCCTAGTTTGTCATCTGGAGGAAAGAGCCGAGTTTTTCACTTCTGTGAGAACATTTTTCATCACTGCCTGTGACTATATCATAAAAAAGTTTCCTCTACAGGATGAGTTTTTACAACATGCCACTGTTTGCAACGTTTTGAAAAGGGAGACGGCAAATTTTCAGTCTGTCCTATACTTTTCTTCATTATTTAACAGTTGTGTGGACAATGATAGGCTTGAACTGGAATTTGCTTACTATCAAGCTGATAGCCTGCCCTCAGATGTTTTAGAAAGTGATAGAGCCGGTGTATCATGGCATAAAATTTCCTAGATCAAGCACAGTAATGGCAACTTAAAATATGTCGAATTGCCAAAAATAATGTCAGTTCTTTCTGTTCCTCATAGCAATGCTAGCAGCGAGAGAATTTTCAGCATGGTCAGAAAAAATCAAACAGAATCTCGAGCTAACATGAACTCAAAAACAATGGAGTCACTACTCATAACAAAAATGAATATGGGGATTTGTCATGATGTTCAGTTAACCAGTGAATACCTTAAAAAAGCAAAAAGTGCTTGTTATTCAATGCAAAAAAAGTAAGGTGTGTAGTTATTTTTGTATTATTTCAACGTAATCATTCTTATGTTTAATATCAGTTGATTATTTATTGAGGATTATTTTCATTGTCAGATATTAGTTAAATAACTTATGAACAATTAATGGTTGAATAAATATTAAAAATATATATTTAATTTTTATATTTAGTTAGTGAATGACAAGTAATATTCAAAAGTATTAAAATATCTATATTTTATTTCATAATATAAAACTTCTCTGTAAAATTTTGCCGTGTTACGGTACGTATTTCGGTGGTTAGTTATGTCGGGAATTGTACTACTGATGAAAGGTTCACCAATGTTGGAGTGTATGTGTTATGTGACATGATAGAAATTTGTTAAGTATTGTGTATTTGTTATCTTTTGAAAAATGTTTGTATATATTTGTATCTTTTGAGTAATGTGTGTTTATATTTGTACGGTACTTAGTTAAAAAATAAATATCGATGTTACTTTAGAATTATGTATTTATTGAATGGTGCAATTTCAAAAGGTAAGTTTCAAATATACTTCTAACTTTCAGGAAAGCAGACATAGATTATGGAGAACTTGGAAAAGTTGTACAAAGATCCAGCATTACCTGGTAGTTTTAGTGGTATTAGTAAGTTGCGCAAAGTTACGGAAAGGTAAAATACAAACGAAAGATATAGTTTCTTTTTTAAAAGGAAAAAATTCATATACTCTAAACAAACCTTTAAAACTCAAGTTTCCTAGAAATCGGGTAATTGTAGGAGGGATTGATGAACAATTTCAAGCTGATTTATTAGACTTACAATCTCTTAGTAAATTTAATAATAATTTTTAAATACTTACTTACATGCATTGACGTGTTTTCAAAGTATGCTTGGGCAATTCCGCTAAAAGATAAGAAAGGAGATAGCGTATTGAAGGGACTTAGGGCAATATTTAAGGACAAGCATCAATAATCAACTAGGTTTGCCTTAAGCCCTGGCGTATACTCCACATCTATATCACATTGGATTTAACGAAACGTTGAAATCACTACGTAAGTGCTTTCTTGAATTTATTTCTTTAAAAATGAAAGAATTGGCCCCGTGTTACGGGTGCGAGGAAATGCTCTGCTCTTGTTGTACTAATGGGGAACTTGTTAATACGTATTCTGAAACCGTACTATATGAATTGAACTATTCCGAACTTGCACGGGGAAATTTGTTGAAGACAATATACAGCATGCTTATTTTGTAAACTTGATTCTCATCAGAGACTTTTTCACTATGATTAATGTATCAACCTTTTTACATAATGTAAAAAATATGTTTGCACCTTCAGAAGAAATGTTATGAGATATGTTAGAAGAATGTTAGTATTGTATTTATTTTATTCCATGTATATATGAATTTAGTGTCAATAAATATTGATGTCTCTTAAAAATTGTGTATTTATTGTTGCTTTGAAAAATAAGATAAAAATTAAAAATAAAATAAACTTTAAAAGTAAAAACTTTTAAATAAACTTCAATATTAAAAAGTAAAAACTTAAGCTTTGAAACTGTTTTTTACCAAATATTATTAAACTTATATTATACTATTAATAAAAAAATAATAACGGTTCTTTAAACTATTATTGAAATAAAAGTTACTCAATTAATAACTGTTCTTGACCTATTAAAATCCTATTATTTATTAATGTTACAAAAAAAACGCGTTAATAGATGGTGCCACGATTTACCATTCCTTAAAACTAGAAATATAACCTTCGTTAAAACTACGTCACATAAACCTACTAATGACGTCTTATAAACATATACTAAAACAACTCAACTCATGTCATAAGACTACGTCTCATAAATCTATCCCATACTAAAACAACAGGACTTCACATAAATCTATACTAAACAACTCATGTCGTAAGACATACGTCACATAAACCTACTATATCACAATTCTGAAACAACTCCACTTCAGGTCACGTGCACTTACGTCATATCCGGTGACGTCATCAGCGGTGGTGGGATATCCCACATCCCACCATCGCTGATGGTGAACTCCCCTTTCTTAACTACTCCTTTGTTTTCAATGAAGCGTTTTCTGTCCAACGTATTTCACTTTATTCCATGTCATTTCGCTAGTTTAAGTGGCTATAATTATTTTAGTGGTTGAATTGTGTTTAAATGATGTAATGTCGTTGTTAAGAAGCAACTTTGTGTGCCCTGTTTTCGGGCATGGGTGTAATTTACCAATTGTTTACCTACTTATGAAGACATAATGTTGTGTTACGTGTGAAAGAGCCGTAGCAAACCAAAACAATACAGGAACCTAGTTAGTGACGTCTGTAAAGAAGTTGCTGAGAAGGTGATGAAACAATGAGAATTAGCTTCAATTCCGATTAAAGACCATCGTAAGATAGTGAAAAATATTAAAGAATATCATGATAAGTGTAGAAACTTATTAAAACAGTATGCATCAAGAAATTTTTTTAAAAGTTATTGTGATAAGATAAAACTATTCAGAGAGAATGGTAAGTCCCTTTTTGACACAGCAACATGCAAGTGTGAATCTTTTGACTCTTGTAATTGTGAAACACTGCGAAAAATACCAACAAGGAACATTGTTCAAATGAAACATATATCAAGAAACTGAACCGAGCACATCACAAACGAATAGTGGTTTAGGGGAGTATTCCGTGGTTGCTAAAACTTTAGATAGGTACCACACTTCTGACAGCTGGAGCAGCGATTGTCTCAGCTTCACTCCAAGTTATTGGCTTGGTTTCTGAAAGTGACTTATCAAAAGTTGTGGACAGGAGTAAAATTAGACGAACCAGACAAAAAGCAAGAGCTCTGTTAACTAATACACTTTAGTTTGAATTATCGTCGCACTAGAGCTACACGAGGGCTATTGGCGACGAGTGTCGTATTTTAGAACCACAGTCAAGTGACGAGCCGACACCTGAGTTGGCACCCAACGCAACCGGTAAGAGCAACATCGTACGCAGCGTTAGGACTTTGAAGGATATTTAACGTGCACTCCCTCTACACGGGGTATCATTCGTCGAACATTTTGGGCTGCGCGGGCCGTTTATAGGTCGGCAGTTAACTAATACAACCTTGGTTGATATCGAATCTAATCAAATAGGTTTATATTTTGATGGCCGTTAAGATAACTCTTTTCATGGAGGACTCAAGGAGAAAAGTTATATTAGAGGAGCATATAAGCTTGATAAAGGAACCAGGGTCTGAATATATGGGTCATCTTTCGTTAAGCTCTGGAAAGGAATTAATATTGTAAGTAAAGAAATACAGAACTTTTTAACACGAAATAATATTGATAACCGTAAAATTGTTGTTATTGGCAGCGACGGAACGGCGGTTAATACTGGAGTAAAAGAAGGTGTCATTCGAATTCTGGAAACGAAATTTGAAAAGCCATTACAGTAGTTTATTTGTCAACTACATGCGAACGATCTTATTCTGCACCACATTTTTGAACACCTTGACGGTACTACAAGTGGACCTCAAAGTTTTACAGGACCTGTTGGTAAATCCCTGAAAGAATGTAAACACCTTCCGGTTGTGTCTTTTAAAAAGATGTGTTGTACTCTCCCGAAAATTACTAATAAAAAAAAGACTTAAGCACAGACCAACTCTATTTGTTGGAAATATGTAAGCAATTGATTCTGGATCTTGTTCTGAAGGTCTGTCTAAAAGAAACCCCGGCAAGATAGTACATTCTCGTTGTCTTACTTTCTTAACCTCACGAATAACAGGTTGGAATGTATGAATGGTAAAATGAAGGCTGTTATCAAACCCTATAGGTCAATAACAGAATTTGTTTACCACTTTTTTTATTTTCATAAACTCCACAAGAGTAGAACATAATAGGGGAGACCGGGTCTAGTTGATACAGTCAAAATGACTCCGTAATGCGCAGACGCAAACAAGTGGGTACTCGCTTGACTGGCCGGTCCGTCCTCAGCAACCACGCGTGAGCACTGAGAGGAGGTTGCTTTGTTCTATGAGTTGTGAATTAAATATTGGTTTTGAGCTTTAAAAGTAAATTTTTACCTCTGGTTTTGAAGTGTTATTGAAAGTTTACTTGTTAGTGGATTGTGTTATCAATAACATCACATTGTTACATGCTATAAAGGTAAGAATGTAACCTAGTAGACTTTGTTCTAGCTGTTATTGGTTTCCCGTATTTTGTGGTTTAGTGTAATGGCGACGGTTGGGTCAAGTTGATACGCTTCTTTGGGGTCAAGTTGATACGGTGTATCAACTAAACCCACACGAATTTTTATATGTTGCATTTATTTACAGATGCCAAAAAACTACAAGAGGATATTTTTGGAAGAGCTTATGGAGAGATTAGAAATGGCAGAATGTCTATTAGGGAAGCGGCCAAAACCTTTAATATAGACAAAATGACTCTTTACAGGTTCAAGACAAAAAAGGAAACAAACCTTGAAACGCCAGAGGCTACTGACGAGGTTGTAAAAATGGGTTATGCTAAACACGACAAATATTGACTGACGAACTTGAGGAGGAGCTTAGCAGATATATTTTAACAAGCTTTAAAATTTACTACGGATTGACTCCAAAAAATGTTTGAGAGTTGGCTTATGAACTGGCACTAGCTAACCAAATAAAGATGCCAGACACCTTGATAAATGCTAAAATTACAACTGCGGAATGGTTTTCTGAATTTTTGAAAAGGAAACCCATTCTTTCTATGAGGGAACCAGAGGCGACTAGTCTTAGTCGAGCGACAAGCTTCAACAGGCACAACGTTTCAACGTTTTTCGAAAATCTTAAAAACAGTGTTAGTAAAATACGAATTTCAAAGTAAGGATGTGTGGAATGTAGACGAATCTGGCGTGCAGACCAAAGACCCAGCAAAATCGTATCTCAAAAAGGAATTCGTCAAGTTGCAAAAGCTACTTCAGCCGAGCGAGGACAAACAGTTACAATTGCAACTGCTGTTAGTGCCATTGGCAACACTATCCTGCCTCTTTTTATTTTCCCTAGAGTTTTCTTCAAAGAACATTTTATAAAGGGAGGACCACCAGGGTGTATCGGCAGGGAACATCTATCTGGTTGGATGACGGGGCCATCATTTCTAACTTTTGTAAAACATTTTCACAGCCATGTCAAGTCAACAGTCGAACAACCTTGTCTTCTACTGCTGGACAATCATGATTCCCACCTGTCGATCAACGTGTTGAACTTTTGTAAAGACAATGGCATTGTTATGGTGTCTTTCCCTCCCCATACATCTCACCGCCTTCATCCCCTGGACATCTCTGTTTTTGGCCCATTTAAGAAGTTCTACTTTTCAGCTGCAGACAACTGGCTAATCAGTAATCCTGGAAAAACCATAACAATTTGACATTCCTAGTCTTGTAAACACTGCGTTTTCGAGTGCGATGACGCCAAATAATATTGTAGCAGGCTTCAAAGCTGCAGGTATCAGGCCATTTAATCAAGACATCTTTACAGATGACGATTTTTTGTCAAGTTTTGTTACTGATCGTCAGCCTCCTACATCGACTGAGTACTCAGCTCTACGTCATCAGTCTTCTCTCTACTTCGAAACAGAAGTTCGTCAGCCATCTACTTCAACACAAGAAGTTCCTCAGCCTTCGACATCGAAAGTAAGCCTTGCAGAAATCACGGAAAAAGAATCTCCAAAGCGAACGCCATTTACCTCAACTGCCCTTGGATATATGTCACCACTTGTTATGCCAGAAGAGATTCGGCCTCTGCCTAAGGCTGTCGCACGCAAAACAGGTGGGAAAGATAGACAAATTTTAAAGTCTTGTATTCTTACGGACACACCAATAAAAAACAAAATTGAGCAAGACACAAAGGAGAGAGAAAGAAAAAAAATCGATCAAAACAGAAAAACACAAGTTAAAATTGTTTAAATCATTAGGGGGTAATCTTACCAAGAATACAGCAAACCCGACAAAAGAAGTTAGAAATAAAAAAAAAGAGAAACGAAGTAAAATTGAAAAAGAAGAATCGGACTCTGATGAAGGCGAAGAGTTTTTGTTTGGTGTGCTTCAAAACATATTCAACATCAAAGCCTAGCCAGGACTGGATACAATGCATATCCTGTAAGATGTGGGCACACATCGCATGTGTGACAATCCATTTTACACGTGTTTCAATTGTCAATCAGATCCCAATGTCTCAGACTCGGAGTAATCAGTTACAATCAATGTAGGCCCTATCATGTAAAACTTTGTATCATATAAAGTCAAAAACCTATTTGTATTGTAAAATAAAACACTTTTCGTAATTACTGTAATTTTTTATTAGATATTTAAATATTTCCTAGCACCGTCTCAGCTTACTCATATGCGTGCCAACTTGACCCAATGCCGTATCAACTTTACCCAGATCGGGTTACGTTGATACATATTGCAACATTTAAAAAACATTTTTTTTGTCAATGCAAATTCAATTCTATTAGGATTATAAAAATCTCAGCCGTTAGCCAAACAGTTATAGTTACTAACTACACTTAGTTTGTTTCTAAATATTGACAGAAAAAAAATTACAAAAATCAGAAAGTAAGAAGTGTATCAACTAGACCCGGTCTCCCCTAATATTCTTGTTGCATTCCAAAAAGTCCCCACATTCAAAAATCCCCAACTTAATGGCTACAGCAAGTAAAACCCGGCTTTATTCCACAACAAGTGGTGCACTGCACTTTTGTTCTAAAGGTACATTTTATGAAGTTACTTTTATGCAGTGCAGCTGTCTTTCTTTTAAATCAAAGGGTTGCCATGCCAACATATATTTGCTGTCCAAAAACTACTGAAATTCCCTTCTTTCGAGCCTAGTATATTAAATAAGGATGGATGGATGTTCGGGTTTTACATACTGCGCCAAACACTAGGTTCCAATCATATTTAATAAGAGATGGTCTAGGGACTACATGTGGCCCATCATTGCTGCTTTGTTAGTGTACCATCTCAGAAGTTTTAAACACCATTGATATTGCTAAACAGGTAGAGAAAAACCTACTTCCAGATTTCATCGGTATAAATCGGCCAACACTGTTGCAACAAAGAGTTAGCCGAGTTAGCTGTCGAAGCATCTGGTTGTAAGTTAAAGTACGTAAAGCGTACGTTGTCTAATGTGCTGCTAATCTTAGTAAAGTTACGAGTTCCAGCGGTTAAGTGCTCATCTAGGAAAAACAAATCCAAAATAATCATATATGTATTTTTATCAGTTTATCGAAACATTTATGGAACAATAAAAGTTAGTTTAAAAAAATATTCGAAATTTTACTGCAATATTTTTGCATACAATGGGCATGTTTCAGGCCACAAAATTGCACAAAATTTTGAGTTGTTTCGCAAAGTTTAGAGCCTCATTAAATAAAATTGGAGCAAATACCCATAGGTCTGTGAATTAATTTTGTTTCTACAATACACACGAATTATTTTCCAGCTAATTTTATACCTTTCCAATGTTGGCACAAAGAATAAATGACCTTGAAAGTCGTTCAATTTCGGATTTTCGGCAATTTCAAGGTCAAATATTTCTGCAACCAAACGCTCCACCTCATATCACATGCTATTTTTGAGTACTTCTCTTTAGAATGTATTCACTGGAATATATACACTTTTGGTTCACTGCTGGCACAAGGAAATTTTGAAGGTCAAAAGTTCAGAAAAAAACATTTTTTCTTAAAACTTTGAATGACCTTTGTGCCAAATTTCAACCATAAGTTTTTATGTCCTAACATGTACTATGGAACAAGTAGAACACGAAAAAATTGTCACTGCGATTTTTCACTCTTTACACAAAAAGTATTGCCATATGGAAGTTGGTTCGTTGTTCTTCAAAAAACGGACGAGCTTCAATTTTGACCCCCAAAACTTTAATAATTTTATATTTGCAAAAATAAAAATATATGTGTCTAATAGTTTTACATAAAGAACATATTCTGCAAAATTAAAAATGTCAACTATCCAAGCCTGCCTGACTCTTAAAAAAAAACTGGCTCTTAATGAAGATGTGTTTGAACCTTTTGCTTACCAAATTGCAATATACAGGGTGGCCTAAAAGTAGCCTAACAGTTAATGTTGTACCATTGGTAAGAACTTTGGGTTATTTAGAACAGGTATTTGACATAGTCGTGCTTAGTTTTGTTGGTTGACTAAAATAAAGTCGTACTACAGCGTATCTTATCCAAAGAGTAGCAATTCGTGGACTTCGATTGGTTTAGTTTCGAGATATCTTCGGTTTATTAGACCCTACCGACCAGGCTATCCCAGCCCCGTTTATTTGTTTGATGCTCTAGAAATATGCAAATGTCACCAGAGGACGTAACTTCGAATCCCGTCACCTGCCAAATATTCTATAAAAGGATTTGTGCTGGTGGAAAATTTATACTTTTGTTTATAGTGTAAACCATAGCTGGAAATTTGAGCGAGGAGCACCGACGGTGGATCCTTAAGACCTACTGGAAGTACGAAAATGCGGAGTGAGTTTAATTTGCCAGCGCCTTCCCGTCATGCGATTTTTAGCATCAGAGACAAGTTTGAAATCACGAGTTCCGTCGCCAATGCCTCGAAGTCTGGAAGACCACGTACGACGTTGACACAGGAAAATGAGATGAATGTAGCCCTTACATTCGTAAACAGTCCAAAGAAGTCTACGCGACAAGCGTCTCGGGAGCCGATAATCCCGAGGGCATCATTACAACGCCTGATGCACCAGCTAAACCTTAAGCCGTACCACCCAAAACTGTTACATGGCCTTCTTGAGGACGATCCTGACCGCATATTACAATTCTGTGAAATAATGCGCGATCAACTGACTGATCAACCAGACATGCTTTCAAAAATAGTGTGGACAGATGAAGCCTGCTTTAAATTGTCTGGCCACGTCAACAGACATAACTCTGTGTACTGGGCCTACGAAAACCCACATGTCATTTTGACTACTCCAGGTAGCACAGAATGGATTAAAAACGTTGCAAACTGGTTGAATTTCCGTTTCGTAAAAAAATTCCGTTGCAAAAACGTTTTAAATGTGTAAAAAATAATCGTTGCACTTCGGCAATAATGATAACGTTTTAGCAACGTTGAATTGTAGGATTTTATTGGTTGCATTTAAAGATCTCCTTACAAAGCGTTATTTGGCAGTGATAAAAATCTGTGTAGTGGCGAGAAATGGACGCCCAGACTTTGGTTGCACGTTTGACTATCAATTTTATTTTAGCGCTAATCGTTGTTGTTTCTTCCAAAGCAAGCAAGCCAACTATAAGTTCCATGTAAGCATTTAATGTTGCTATATTTCTTTTTTAACTCTCATAAAAGTATTTTTTCCCTTGAATTCTTATTTAGTACATTCTGCTGTGTTTAATACACGGGTCGGATTTCAAAATGGATACACGGAAGAACGTTAAGCCTACTATAGAGAAATTAGTAAGGGTAAAATATGGTTGCTGCTCTTTTATTCTTATCAAGTAACTAAATACGATTCTTTTTTAATTGTTAAAGTTTTTTTTGTTATTTGCAATTACTTAGCTTTCTTTTATTACGGTATTACGTAAAAAATTTCATTGCACTTCTATTGTTGCACGCCGATAATACAAAATGCTGAATCAAATTATGGTTGTCAGTTAATTAGGCAGATCAATTTGTTTGAGTGAAATTTTCGGCTATATGTAGAAAAACTATGAAATCACATTTTATTTACGTTTTCATTAAAAAAAATCGGCGAATAACACGCGCAAGTTTAATTTTTTAAATTTTCTTTTGTAATGACATGATCTAACTGTCAATTGACAACAACGGTGTTTTTTTCCAGTATAATATGTTGTGGGAATTAAGATTAATTCTTAATTCAAGCTTCTACCTGCTGCTGGATAATTTGCAAACATGAAACAACAAGCTTTAAACAGGCCCTCTAGTTGTCAAATTTGAAATAAATATTTATTTTGCCATAATTTTGAATGTCCCACTCCTTCCTCCTCTCCCCTACCTATGAATTATATATTACTATTAAAGAACTCAATAAATTTTTGGAAAACACAAATGTTTTAGACGAACTTTTCTATGTGTGGAAGCGGCAAATGTTGCGCATCATAATAGTAACATCCACAGTAAAAAAAAAAGTTGTTCAGAAATTGAATTTGAAAATTCTCTAGCAATTGCATCTCAAGAACCACGAATTATTACTGCTTCTTCAAACAATGTAATTTCACAATGTGCTGCCAATGAAACAATTAGTGAAATTGAATTAGAGTTAGATAGTTCTGATAATTCCACTTACGGTTTTTCTGATCATTCCAGTTCGTCTGATGAAAATTCGTTAGAGGAAAATGAAATTCCTAGTACAAATTGCAATTCATCATCAGGCTCTGATGAAGTAACTAAATATAGAAAAGAAAGTTTATCTTGTTGGTCAAGCGAGCATTCATTACTCATGTAGCTATAAACGATTTGCTGGGCATTCTCATTCCAATTTATTCTAATTTGCCAAAAGATGCAAGAACTGTTAAGTAAATTTTTTTAAAAAAATGTCAACGGCGCATTACTACCACTTGAGCCTTTATTTGAATGAAACTAAAGAAATATTGTTAGATTTCAATATTGATGGTCATCCTCTCTATAAGAGTTTAAATACCAGTTTTTGGCCTATACTATGTGTGGAAGCGGCAAATCAGACGAACTGGAATGATCAGAAAAACCGTAAGTGGAATTATCAGAACTATCTAACTCTAATTCAATTTCACTAATTGTTTCATTGGCAGCACATTGTGAAATTACATTGTTTGAAGAAGCAGTAATAATTCGTGGTTCTTGAGATGCAATTGCTAGAGAATTTTAAAATTCAATTTCTGAACAACTTTTTTTTTTTTACTGTGGATGTTACTATTATGATGCGCAACATTTGCCGCTTCCACACATAGTATAGGCCAAATATATCAGGGTTTTTTCATAAACCTTTTGTTATTGGCATCTTTTGTGGACCTAGCAAACCATTACCATTGGATGTGTATCTTGAAGATTTTATAGCTGAAGTGAAAAATCTTCTATTGAATGGGATAAATATTAATGGTAAAGATGTTAAAATTAATGTAAGGGCTTTCGCTTTTATATGTGATGCGCCAGCTCGATCTTATTTAAAATGCATATTTGCAATATTTCTTTTTGTACATGACTTTTTAAAATCAAATTTAGCAGAACAGTTTCTCAGTATGTTCGTAGCGCACAGTTGTGAATTGTACGGTAAGGAATTTTGTATATACAATTTTCATAACCTCCTTCATATAGTTGATGAAGTTAAAAGATATAGACCTCTTGATTCATTCAGCTGCTTTCCTTTTGAAAGTTTTCTAGGGCAGTTAAAGCAAATGCTAAGAAGTTCATCAAAGCCATTACAACAAATAATAAAACGTGTAGCAGAAGCCGAACCACTTGAAGAAATAGTGAAAAGCAAAATTGAATTTAAAAATCCTCTTTACTGTGGCCCATTGGTTACAGATATTACAATGTGTGAACAGTTTAATCAATTATCTACCCAGCATTTTATCTTAAAGGCCACAATTGATAATGATTCATGTTGCATTATAAAAAAATAGTGTTTGCTTAATGAAGAATTTTATTGAATCCAATAATTGTAAATACGTCATTTATAAAAAGCGATGTAGATATTTATAATTATCCCGTTTCATCACAAGTATTAGGAATTTCGATTGTTTCAGATTTGATGTCTGATTTGCATTGTGAGCCCATTAATAAAATTCAAGGTAGATGCATGCTGTTGCCTTTTAATGATCGCCTTTTTTGTTTTCCTTTAAAACAGGAATGTTTCACATAGTGTCTTTCCCGGCGACAGTGGACATAAAAGAAGTAGCAATTATACACAACTTATGGGTTCTTCTTGACCGGAAAACATGCTATTTTCCTTTGCGAGGGCAACATAAAAAAGCTCTGAAGACCGCCATGAAGCCAGACCCCAAAAGTTGGAATATCTACAACATGCGGATCATCCACACTTTTGGTAAGAAGTCAAAAAAGCTTCCATATGTCCTTATTATTTATTTTTTGCAAATAGGGTAAGTCATAAAATGGATACTGGGAAGAGAATAAAACAAATTCTTCAGCTTTAATACACATTCTAGAGGCTTTTTCTCCATTTTAAAATTTTCTTTTGTGTATGAACATTTTACATCACTTTTCGTAGAAATTTGGCTTACTTCTCAATCATTCAAATAACTTAACATTTATTCTGTTTCAAACATGTGCTTTTTGATGCAGTCAAAAACTTAATTCTTATTTTTAAAAATAAAATAATCTTTTAGTCATATTGTGCATAAGGTTCTTGTGAACATATTTCAAGTTAGAGGTAAAAAAAATATTCACATTATATTTTTATATTTAATTTTTTATTAAGTGGGGTAAAGTGGGTATATAGATCATAGATATCATAGTAAAAGTATTAGATCGGCGGATCACGTGACCTCCGATGTTAACGACGGGACGCGCACGGAGCCAAGAATTTAAGGGCAAACAGGCCAGTGTTGTCACCACTTTAAGAAGAAAAATGCTACGGCGTTATCGGAAAAATACAATTTCGTACTAAAATTATAATTAAAAAATACCAGAAAAGCGTTTGTTCACATTTTTTTCTTTCATAAAGTCACTTTTTTACGATATTTTCTTGTATTTTTAGAATTTAATGATATTTTTCGATAACACAGTAGTATTTTTCTCCTTAAAATGGTGGCAACACTGAAATTTTTGCCCTTAAATTCTGGTCTCCATGTGCGTCCCGTCGTTAGCATTGGAGGTCACGTGATCCGCCAATCTAATACTTTTACTATAATATCTATGATATAGATAGGCTTGGATATTGCAGGTTGTACTTGTGTGATTGATTGATGCTATTTGCAAAATCAAACACTTCTAATTAGCATACTTAAACATACTTAAACATAAAAAACTCGAAATATTTAGTTTGTTTTCTTCAATAGCAGTTTTTATTTATTGTAATTTAACACAATACTTTGATTTAAGCAGGGATACAAAAAAAATATGTCTGAAGGACTGCAAATAAATATTCTACAGTTGCTGTGGATACATTTCTATAATTGACAATTTCAGACATAAATAAAGGAAAGTTAATTAAATCTATTGCAAATGAATTCAGTATTCCTTGTTTTTCATACCATTGTTTTTTCAGCATCATTCTGTAGGCAGTCTTCCTTGCGGTACTGCAGATGAAGATGTCTAAAGGAGTCAGATCTTATATCTCTAATGCTCTGGTGGGTGCTGAGAACATTGCACCTGTGGTACACATGCAGGCCATTCTTTGCAGACTTCCTAGCTTGTCCTTCACAGTTTTCTGTTCCACTTTGCACCACCAGATCACAGAGGCATAAGTGACAATAGGTCTGATAATTGCGGTATACATCCAAAACATTATTTTTGGCTGCAAACCCCAATTTTTTCCAAGCATACGTCTGCGTGTCATAAAGCATTTCTTTGCTCAGTTTATAATGTAGTCAACATGTTTGTTCCATGTGAACTTTTGGTCAAGATATATGCCTAAATACTTCACTTCAGAAGTCACATTGATTTCAACATTCAAAAGCTTAGGAATAACAAAGCCTTCCCATTTTCTTTTGCGAGTGAATGGTACAAGATTGGTTTTCTGCGGACTAACGTTTGATCCCTTTCTATGCACTAATTACTTACATAACTTTTTGCATAAGTGAACAAGTTTTGTTAAAATCTTTACCAAGGATGAGAATGACAATCTCATCTGCATAGCCTTGCGTATAGTAGCATCGGGCAAAATCTGTTTCTGGTTAATGACGGAAGTCCTTTATTCCACTTGCCGTCAATGACATTCCATGCTGTCGATCTTGCCATGTGCTCGCCGTCACTCTCTTTAGACTGGTCTTTCGGGGTTGGAAGTGACTGTATGACAGTGATCACTTTCCAATCATTTTAACATCGAGGAGCTCACCACCTCAACACGAAAGACCAAAAAAATTTAAATTCAATAAAGCGAATTGGGACATTTTTACAACCCACGCTGAGTTGACGGACAATATGGTTGAAACGGGTGATATTGACTCGGCCGTTAATGTTATTACTGAAACTATTTTGAATGCTGCTGTTTTAGCTATTCCCATGACCCACGGTAGACTTCCAAAATCTCCTAAACCTTGGTGGAACCACGACTGCTTACAGGCTGAAAAACAAAAAAAGCGAGCTTGGGGTATTGATTCCGTCGCTATCCTACTGAGGCAAATCTGATTGAATTCAAGAGGGCTCGGTCCCACGCCCGTAGGATACGACGTGAAAGCCAAAGGTCATCTTGGCAGCAATACCTCAATTCTATCCGTGGTCACGTAACATCAAAAACAGTATGGAAAAAAGTAAAAAGAATCTCAGGTCGTTACGTTGACTCACAGTCGCTATCTATTTTAAAAATGAATGGTGTTTTAATAACTTCTAAAGAGGATATTGCAGATCAGCTTGGAGCAGCGTTTTCAGCTGTCTCCAATGGTACCAACTACAATGCTGAATTTTTAAAGATAAAGCATCAAGAAGAGCTCAAAAAGATAAATTTCGCACCTTTTAGAATTAATGGATATAATTGCAATTTCACTCAAAGAGAGTTACAGTCTGCCTTACAGAAATGCCACTCATCAGCCCCAGGTCATGAAAAATCCACAATGAAATGCTAAAACATCTAAATACTAATCCTTTACAAGTCCTTTTAAAACTTTACAATAGAATATGGAATGAAAAGGTTTTCCCGACGTGGGTGTGAGACTTCGAACCATCGGTAAATACAGGTTTCAGAGAAAAATTAAAAAAGCGATGCTCATTAAAAATGTGTAAAATAGCTGAGTCAGGCATTGATGACTTTTTAAAATTAATGATACTATGAATATGTACAGGTGATTCTTCCCAAGGTGAAAAGTTGTCGTTATAATTAAAAAACCTAAACTCATCAAGATTATCTATGAGCTCTTTGATACGTAATGAAAATGTTGAAATGAGACTTTTTATTTGAAAAGAACTGCTGGAATTTCGGATTTAAAATTGGAGGATATAAAGCGTGATTACGGTTACTTTTAATATTGGGGGAAGTATAGGCAGCTAATGAAAGTTTTTCCCGGCGATGTTGCAGAGATGGCTCCTGGCACAAAACATAAAGGCTTTGTACAGGAGATGTACGAAAAGCCCCAGAAGCCAACCTCAGACCCTGATGATGAATGGTGTCTAAATACCTGAGGGCCGATTTTCTGGCAGAACCATAGGCCGCGACAGGGCAATAAATAAATCATCGCAGCCGCGCCGCCGATTCAAACGAAACAAGAAAAAAAAAGTTTCAATCAGTCGTCTGGTTTGGCGCCGATATCACTTCTGTTGGCCTATTCTAAACCAACTTTATTATAAATATTTTCTTTGTGCTCAATTAGGAGCTTTTTTTAAAACAAGGTAGCAAATACAAAAACATGTTAATAAAAAAAATATTTTTAAAAAATTATTATTAAATATTAAATATATAAAATTGTTAATAATAAAAAAAATATTTAAATTGTTTAAATTCTTAATTCTAAAAAGGTTTAATCATTTCCTGTTTCTTCAAGTCAAGTATTAATTTATAAATTATATAGTAAAATAAATTATGGTTATGAGATGTTTTGATTTCGTTTATAATATTACATTCAATTTCATTGTTTTCGTTTGAATAACTGTACACTACCGAGTACAAATGTTCAAATAACAACATTAACTACATAAAATATCATTTTATTATAAGGTTTTTCTTGTGCTCGATATAAAAATTTGGAACGTTACTCTGTAAAACCGGTGGCAGCATGTGCTGACACCAATTTTGTGGAGTAAAAGTTCCACCAAATTTATGTTGTAACAGTTCTTCATAATTTATTGTTTTAACTAGAACTGTACACACTCTTTACATCCGCGGATGAAAATCAAATGTAATAATTATGTTTGCAAAA
Organism: Oedothorax gibbosus; assembly: GCA_019343175.1. Classification (NCBI taxonomy): domain Eukaryota; kingdom Metazoa; phylum Arthropoda; class Arachnida; order Araneae; family Linyphiidae; genus Oedothorax; species Oedothorax gibbosus. Next base: position 76,599 of record JAFNEN010000938.1, on the reverse strand, counting down.
AAATCGCAATTTTTCTTTATTATAAAACTGTCATAAGTAAATATTTTTAAGCGAAAAATACGAGTACATCACAAACATAATAAACATGAGTTTATATTCTTATTCAAAATTTTAACCATCATTAGATTATAACACCGCAAATAACGCCAAATGTTTTTACGGTATTGTAAAGTGTGAATTCCAAACTTTTATCGCAATTTAAACCGAAGAAAAACCTTGAGAAACGATAAACTGTACAAAAAGTTTTTTAAAAAAAATAAGAAAATCGAATTGATAGTTGGAGATTTTTTCTAGACTTTTATAGAAAGCATACAAAATATTTCTAAAAACAGAGAAACTATAAAACTATATTAACAAAACTAAAAAATTTGAATAATACACATCACAGTTTAGTTTGAATTATCGTCGCACTAGAGCTACACGAGGGCTAAATGCACGTACATCACATGTTTTTACTTTTCGTACAGTACGACTCAAAAAGTAACAAAGGAAATAAAAAAAAATCTTTGACATTGATTTATTGAATACTCTACTACAATTACCAACGACTTTTTAAAAAAAATTTAAATTTCTAAAATTTACTTTTGTTCAGCCAGATTGAGCAAATGCTTTTGATAAGTTTTATTTTCCATTTAAGGAAAAAATTGTAAATTGCCTTCTTTTTTAAACTGAAATTCATTTTCTATCGCCAATTACACAGTGAATTATGATATAATGAGAAAAAAAACCCCATCTGCTTCGGTCATAATATAAACAAAATCTGATCGAATCGGCAACCATGGAACGCGAAAAAGAAACAATGACCCGTTGGCTGGAAACTCTTGTAAGGTAATATTTATATACAAAATGATCTGAATACAATTTAACCAAAATACACTTTTCATTCTGTTAAAATCGCCAAATTTTCTCAATTTTTTTTTTCAAATCTGTTAGACCTTAAACGAAATTAATGTTTTAAAGATGTTTTCTGGATGGATTCGCAAATAATTTATGGAACTATTTACATCCGCGGAAAGATCTTCTCCATAGCATATTTCTATTTACCCAACTTAGGTTGGCCAGGAGTATACTCATCGTAACTTAACGAAATCAAAACATCGCCACACTGTTTATCTTTTTAAGAAGAGTTGAGTTGTCCTCGAATCGATTAACAGTTGACTTGTTGATTTGCATATGTATTAATATATTTTTCCGTGAAATGAAATGCAACTATTAAACTGAACTGGATTAATTGAAGTCTGGATGGTTTAAATAGTCAACACATCCTTGAGACTGTACACTAAAAGAAAAGTCAAAAGTGCAATGTAGTAATCAGCATTTATGGAGTTGAATCAGCTTTGTTTCGTGGACGACTGCGTCTGTGGCGGTCGGTTGTCCGACGATAATGAAAGATGAATAACTATTCATTTTAGTTTGTTTTTCTTGTAAAATTACCACTTCCTATTTTTCTTGTGCAATATTGATTAGGCAAATGTTATGTGTTTATAAAATGAATAAATAGAAACTGATTTTCTTTTAAAACTTGTTTTCCATTCTGAGCTGGATACATGCATTTTTAGGTTAGGTTAGGTTTGAATTATCGTCGCACTAGAGCTACACGAGGGCTAGAGGCGACGGGCGTCGTATTTTAGAACCACAGTCAAGTGACGAGCCGACACCTGAATAGGCACCCAACGCAACCGTTAAGGGCGACATCGTACGCAGCGTTGGGACTTTGGAGCATATTTAACGTGCACCCCCTCTACACGGGATATTATTTGTCGGACAGTTTTTGGCTGCACGGGCCGTTTATAGGTCGGCAGTAATTTTGGCGATGCCCGGACCCGAACCTGGGACCTTTCGCATGCTAGGCGAGTGCCTAACTGACTGGGCTTCCCAGCCCCTGCGTGCATTTTTAGTTAAACACTTTTAGTGTAACAGAAAGAACACAAAGAGAACAAGTAAGAATGTCAGCAGCTCATTCGAGGGCTTTGGAAAATGAGGCAGAAAGATCCGCAAAAAGAACCAGAGACAGAACTTCAACAGCTGCAGCCACAATTTTGACTGGACATTCTGCTGGTGAAGATGTACTTCTCTCGGGAAATCCAATCATCCCATCAGATGTCCCATTCCAATTCAAGCGATTGCAGTTTCACATCCGAAGTTTTGCCATGAGTATAAACAAGGCTCAGGGACAATCTCTAAAAATTGTTGGACTAAATCTAATGAACCCATGTTTCTCCCATGGTCAACTATATGTTGGGTGTTCTAGAGTGGGTATGTCTGAAAATATTCATATCTTGGCTCCAGACGGAAGGACGGTACACATTGTGTATCCAGAAGCTCTTATTCATTTTTATTAAGTCAACGGGTTCCCAGCAAGGCGGGACCATACAGCTAGTAGAAATATAAAATAAGCAATTAAAAGAATAAAAAATTAAACTCAACCAAAATAAATAACGCAAGAAAAATAGGTCAGGGAAAAATTCTGTAACTAAGATTCTAAAAACAATAAAGAAAACCAGAATCAACACAAAACCGGACCTTTGCAGGGAGGAAAGAAAGAATGCAAAGGCCCAGCTAGGGAACCTCGGGGTCGCCACTCCCGTGTCACAAGAAGAAAGCTCCCTGAGAGGATAGGGACCTCGGGATGCCACACCCGTACAAACCGAAGTGGGCCCCCTGAGGGGTGTTACGATTGGGAAAATCCCTTTCTCATCAAAACTGAAACGGCCAATCTGTGGTGGCTGGAGCTACAAATAGCCCCAAAAGTGGATGGATGACAGCATCTCTATTCATAAAGGTTTTGGAACATATCCATAAATTCACAAGGTGTTCTAAAGACGACCCAATTTTAATAATAATGGATAATCATGACACCCACTGTACCCTTGATGCAACGATTGGATGACGGCAAATCCAGGTCGCACAATTGCAATGCACGATTTAGCAGCTTTATCAAACAAAGCTTTCACACTCATTTACGATGGATAACATTATTTCTAGATTTCGGAAAACAGGCATTTGCCGTTTTTCAACAACAGTTTTTCCCCGATGTTGACTTTGAACCGGCTTCTGTAAGCGATAGGCCAGCAGCTGATACCATCATTGATCTATTGAAAATGAAGCAAGTCAACAAGCTTCAAGTTCTCCACTTACACCAGAAGCTGCGAGCAAATATACAAAATCCTTGCCACGGAAAAATAATAGTGTTGGGCCGAAGAAGGCGCGAACCATGATTCTAACTTTGACCCCCGAGAAAAATATCATTGAAGCTGAGACAAAGACACGTCTTTTAAGAGCCCATCATTTTATTTAATTATTGTAATTTATTTGCTGTTATTGATTATCAAAAAGAAAATGATACCTTCCAGTAAAAAATCCTGGGGCTGGGAATATTTCACCTTAGTTAATGACAATTTAGTGAAATGCAATATTTGTAAGAAGACGTACAAGTACTGCAAAAATACTACAATATGAACAATCATTTGAAAAACCAACACAAGGCCATAATCAGCCGGAATTTCATGACAGCTGAAACAGCATATAATCCGCCAACGACCACCACCAACCATGCCGAATTGAAAGGCAGCAAGCTGGACCATCGACTGCTTGAACAGTACATCCATCCAGAATTTCAACGGCTGACATCTCAGAGGTTGAAGATACTGCTGAAGCACAACCAAAACGTCCCAGAAAACAATTGAGGTTGTTTAGGGGCCATGTTTGCATGAGTATCGGCCAAATTTGGAGCTTATTGGATAAAATCGAACATTGTCTACCGATTTTAACCAGATTTCCCTGTTTTTTTGGGGTTTATTCTGGAAATTACGAAAAGTGCAATACTTAATTTTACTGCAATCTTATAGTATTTTGCAAGTGTAAAAGGCAAATATTATGTTTCTCAATATCTTTCAATCAAGGATTTCGGATTGTAATTTTTTTTCAAATAATATTTACTTTCAAAATAGGGAAAGATTGTGAATCAATTTTGTTACTCAGGTCAACCCACTCGTGAAGCTTTCAGAAATTAAAAGTCTGTTTACATTTCAATGCTTGAGTTGAGTTTTATCACTCTTATCATCAGCTCATGTCAAATAATTTATTAAATTAATATTTAATTCATTTTAATTTATATAAACTATTAAATTAAAAGAGATTTTTATTTATTTTTCAATCAATTTATTATTAATGGAATTCATGTAAGATTCAAGAGTTTGTAAGATTGAACTGAAGTGAAGAGCAGTTTGGAATGTTCTGGAAGGAGAAGCGGGATTTATAAAACCGATCCTTCCCTTTCATTCTCTATCTGACTTTTTTCGATATTGAGACGTTGAAGGGACAGGTACCTCCTAGCGTAGCTTTGCTGTTTTGAACCTTGCGTGCCATTTCGGGCGCATTGTAGGCTACGTGCCCGTCGCGGACGTTTAGCCGCGGCTGAGTATTCTCAACGTACCACCAGGGTTGCCGATCCTTTCCGGTTTACCGCGATTAAAAGGCGAAGCGATACTCAGCCGCCCTTCTCACACCGCGGGTATTGTATAACTGACATAAGACCTCGGTTAGGCGGTGGACGGCCAAAAGTCGCCCATTGTGGTTCCTTAGCTGGAAGCCGCCCTGCGACCCTCATCCTGGTGTACATTCCAGTACCCCGGGGGCGGGAAGTACAACCTGGCAGTCGAGACCGAGATTTCGCTTCACGGTGATACCATGGATTCCACGAGCACCATCCAACCCATATCAGATATCAAATTAACCGACAACGGACAGGCAATCGACTCATCCGAATTATCTAACGATTCAATTAAATTTCAAGATTCTATAACGGCACTCCCAAATTCGCGGCCAATTTCTCCGATGATGATCAGCGACGATATTACTAGCTCCGCCACCTCGACATCAGCTCCACCTGTCACGGACTCGCAAATATGTCGCGACAAACTATTTTACCAAACGCAATTAAATGACACATTAAAAGCCAGAGATTACTTACTATCTTTGCTTTCTGAAAATGGTAAGCTATTTAAACCCGAACAAAAGGCCATGCATAAAGCATCCATTGCAAGTCAAGAAGCACATATCGCCATACTTAAGCAAATTCTTTCCGAACATGCTAAATGGCCCATAACCGGCTGTAAATTTCACTACCCGACTCCTGACTTAACCATCCTAAACACGCCCACTAAGAGGAAAATCATTCAATCTGATGGATCTTCTGATGAAGAAGGATTTAAATCCCCACCTAAAAAACTCATCGCCCGACAAATCATCACCATAAATAAACCCGAAACCACAACTAAAAACCAATTTGACGCCCTGGCTGACATTCCCACCGACGAACCTGTCCCAGAACAAACCCAGCCGCAGGAAAAAACCGGCTTTTATGGTACCGATTAAAACGGACCATGTATCACTATGCCAAAAGATCGAAGGCTTATGCCAAATAAAACCTAACTTTCGGCTCCAAGGAGATAACCTAAAAGTCACATTCGCTACCATCGACGAGCACCGCACGGTCACTAAACTCATGAACGAAAATAATATTGGGTATTTTGTCATTTCGCTCAGAAACTCACGACCAATTTAAGTGTGTGCATCAAGGGACTCCCACGAAATTTCAATACCGAAACTATCAAGGAAGAATTGACCGAATAAAAATTTCAATGTTCAAACGGTTGCCCAACTACGTAGCTTTAGAGACAAGACCCCCTTCTTATTTTCATGGTTACTTTAACTAATTCCCCAAATGTTGACGAAATCTATACAATAACCCGGATTTTCTATGTCACAGTTAAGGTGGTCAAATATGAAAAGACTGGTAGAGTAAATCAATGCTTCCGCTGCCAAGGCTTTTACCACGGCAGCTCGCAATGCGCAATAAAACCAAAATGAGTCAAATGTGGCCAAAATCAAGAATCAAAATCATGTAAAAAAAACGCCGGACACTGCTCCCACATGTGCAAACTGCAATGAAACTCACCCCGCCTCATATCGAGGATGCAGGATGTTCCCCAAATACCGTCCAAGCAACAAGTTTAACAACCCTGCTCACATTAAAAATAACTACGAGTACGCCGCACCAGAAAAAAACCCCTAGAAATTTTAATTGAAGCCGTCCTAACAACACAAAAAAATATCAAAATCCGCAAAATCAAACATCAGCTGTCCCAGCAGAATCACACTCTAAAAACTAAATGTGTAAACTTGAAAATTTACACACGATTATGGGTATATTTCAAGAATTACACATATGAGGCACCAAATTACGCATTTGTATGTGTAAACGAGAGGCGTGTAAATTGACAAATGGTCAAAAACACATATTTATGTGTAAACGTGAAAATATAAAGCGTTTTACCCAGTATGGCGAGTTTTTTTTTTAATTTACACATATTTATATGTTAAAAAAACATCAATCATTTTACCTAGTACTGTGAGTTTTTTTTTTTAATTTACACACATATGTGTTAAGAAAATCACATGCTTAACATCACTCTAAACTTTATTTTACAATTCAGCAAAAGGCTGGAGAGCCCAGTCAGTAAGCCGCTTGCCTTTGTATGCGAACGATCCCAGGTTCGGGACCGAGCATTGTTAAAATAACTGCTGACCTATAAACGGTCTGTGTGTGTGAGTGTGCAGCTAAAAATTATTCTTCGGAATAATACCCCGTGTAGAGGAAGTGCACTTTAAATATGCTCTAAAGTCACAAAGCTGCAGATGACCTTGACCTTAAAAAAATTGCGTTCGATGCCTTCTCAGGTGTCGGCTCGTCACTTGACTGTGTTTCTCAATTATGACGCCCGTCGCCAATAGCCCTCGTGTAGCTCTAGTGTAACGATATTTCAACATAAAACCCTAACAATCCACTCTTAGTTTGAATTGGCGTCGCACTAGAGCTACATGAGGGCTATTCCTAACAAAATAACTGCTGACCTATAAACGACCCGTGCAGTATTATTAAGATAGTAAACAATAGCTATAATTTCGTTCTATTGCAACTGCTTTTCAGCTGCCAATTTACACTACGTTCTTGAATTGAGCTTTAGCGCAGTCGAAGAGCGCTTTGTTTTCGCAAACTTCTATCAAACAGTTTGATAAAAATCGTATAATAAAAATGCAAACAGTATGTAAAACAAACAGTTGTTGCTGAAAATACGTTTAGAACACATTACATAATTAAATATAGTTTTTTAAAGCAACTTTAAATATTTGTAAATCGTTTGAAAAAACTTTTGAAGAATGAATAGTACTACTCAACTCCCTTTTTTATTAAAATAATAGTTCTCTGTTCGTGTTCTTTTCGCTGTGGAATATTTTTGAGGCAAAGGCTTCTATGGCTTTCAGAAAAAGAAATATATGTATAAAATTAGTTATACCTTCGAAGTCAACTAAAAAAGAAAATAATTTTATAACGCCACTCTTTCGTATGAATTTCGCCAGCAGGTGATGTGTGCGATACGAAATGTGCAGCTGATTTTTATCGGAAGAGTTGAAAAGAAAAATAAACATATTCGACGCTTAATGCAGAGAAAATAAACCGCGATTGGATTCGGAAAACATCTGTCAATTGTTTTGCTCTTCCATACCAGAAAATGGAATTGTTGTCGCTGTCTTTATTATAGCTATCAAAAAAAGTCCTATCGTCAGTTCGATATTCTCACATTCGATTATTTCAAACGTAATGTTTAATCATTTTCATATATAGCTCAAAGTGTTTTTAAAAATATGTGTGCTGGAAATTCTGAAACAACATTTTTTGTTGTTGGAAAGGTTTGGATTATTTTGTTAAAAAATTTATCAAGGTAAGTGTAAGTAATGTAATACTTTTTTCTGTTGAAATAAAAATGTTTTCTATAAATTGCTTTGCTTTCTTCATTCAATCGATACATATAGTATTATTATAAAATTATTTAGTTATTACTTGCTAAAAAAGAAAAACAGTAGGGAAAACTTTATAATTTCTACTTCTTAATGTTTAAAAGTATTAATTTTACGATGCATATTTGTGTCTTAAATTCTGATTATTAATCAAGAATGTTTTACATTGAAAGATAAATTTATTTTTTGTGTAATGATGCATTACATTTTTGTAACTTGCTGTTTTTCTTTTAAAGTAATTTTAATACGTAAAGTCAAAGTGCTAAATCACTATAATTTAATAGTTAACAGTTTGTTGTCTTTTAAAATAGTTTCTTCTAAGTTTGAAAAAATATGTAATTGTGACAATTATATTTTACTGTTAGTAGTGGATTAGTTTTAGATTTAACTTTATATTCTACGGTGGATACACGGGAAAATGCAAAATTGAAAATTTTAATAACGGAGAAATAAGAAACGGAACTTCTGTAAATACACGGGAAAATACTAAACGAAACGGGAAAGTCCCGGTAACTCTGCTAACGGTACTTTTCCCGTTAATTTCAGTAATTTTTTTTTACAGTGTCTCATGAATTGAAATAACTTGATATATAAGAAGTAGTGTAGCATTATTATTGTGTCGTTCGTTGTTTATTAAAATTGGATGGTAATTTCCAAAGTGTATAAATCTATAAGAAATATTCCACATTATTTATATTTTTTGTTTCATATTATAACTCAATAAATTTTTGTTGCCTAAAATTATTTATTTAAGTGTAATCTAGTTAGGCATGTATATTGTATGTATGCATTTCTAAATTACTCTATAAAGTTTGTATTTCTCAAATACTCAATAAAGTGTGTCTTTCTGAATTACTCAATAAAGTGTATTTCTCAATTAATCGGTAAAGTGTGTAATTCTCGATTGCACAGTAAAGTGTGTAATTCTCACTTACACAGTCAAGTGTGTAAACTGAAATTACACGCTTTTTTACACACATAAACAAATCATTCTAGTGGCAAAAAAATACCTGCTTTCGTGTGTAAATTTACGCATTTAGTTTTTAGAGTGCAGCTGTTCCGAGCAGTTCGCAAACTGAGCCCAACAACAGCAGCGCCCCCCAACAGAATTTCTGGACCAATAGGAATCGCCAAGCTCCGCTCAAAGTAGAGCAGAAAACTATCGCCGATCTTCTAAAAGTCGTCGCCGAATTAACTAAACAAATACAAACCATGCAAAACACGATTAATGAATTAAGCCATAAAATTAACAACAATGATAACTAGACTACAAGACCTCAAAATTACTTCCAGGAACGCCAGCGGACTTTTCGGCAAAATCGGATGGATGGATGTTTGGGTTTTATGGCGCAAGGGCATCTAAGGCCATACTGCGCCAAACACTAGGTAATCTAATTAAGAGGTTAGAAATGTCCATAAAAGCAACACAAAACATTTAAAAACTAAGAAACATCTAATTCAAATACAAGGTTTTTCTAATAAAAGCGTTTAAAAGGTTATTAAAAGCAGTACATGACATTTAAAAACAGTGACACATTTAAATCAAAGAATAAAAGCCAATAACAACTGCAAAGGAAAACAAGGCATGGTATGGGAGATGAGATAAAATGTCATGGATGGATGGATACAACATATTAAAATGCTTAAGCCTGCTCAGTGTAAAAGCTGGGCAGTCTACTAAGATATGGGAAACGCTTAGCGGGACTTTACACATGACACAAATGGGATGATCTTCTGTCAGCAGAAGATGCACATGAGTAAGTCTTTTGTGCCCAGTCAGGAGGCGTGCCAGCACTGCCTTCTGCTCGGTGATGGGGAAAATGGCCAGGTTATGGATGGAGATATATTGTGCAATTTATTTTCAGTTTGACGGTCCCATTCGTTTTGCCATACTATATTGATTGAATGTGCACAAGCCAGTTTGGCATCGGGCAAATTAAGATTAGGTTAGGTTTTGAATTATCGTCGCACTAGAGCTACTCGAGGGCTATTGGCGACGGGCGTCGTATTTTAGAACCACAGTCAAGTGACGAGCCGACGCCTGAATAGGCACCCAACGCAACCGTTAAGGGCGACAGCGTACGCAGCGTTAGGACTTTGAAGGATATTTAACGTGCACTCCCTTACAAGGGGTATTATTCGTCGGACATTTTTGGCTGCACGGGCCGTTTATAGGTCGGCAGTTATTTTGGCGATGCCCGGGCAAATTAAGAGAGGCGCCGCTGCCTAGACTCCGGCAAAATCGGCGAGCTCAGAGAATTCGCCGCCAGACATTCCCCTGACATAATTTGCATTCAAGAAACCAGACTACACGATACTAACAAAGTTTTTATCCCAAATATGACCTGCCACCGAAATAACCGTGTGGTTTCCACTGATCTTAACAATATTCCCCACACTAAACATGGGACCGCTGTTTTTATCAATAGCTCCATCCCCCATGCCTTTATTCCCTCTCCTAACTTTCTCTTTATCGAAGCAACAATTGTTTGTCCAAATCCAGCCGCTAGATCTCCCTAATTTTACCGTTGCTTCTATTTATATTAATAATTCTCCCGACCATAACCTCATTAATGATCTTAAGACCCTTAGGGCAGGTGCATTATTTAGTTAGAGGGGCTGGGGGGGCGGAGGATTATGGGGGGGGGGGGTCATGATTAAATTTTATCCTTGAAAGGGGGGGGGGTCTGGTTTTAATATTTCAATTATTTACCAAGGAGTTGTAGGGGCGGGGGTACAATTATTATTAAGTTTTAAGGTCTTCAGAAGAAAAAATTCCCGAAGCATATAAAATTCATATCACACTAAATGTGTAAAATTGACGCTTTTCAAATTTAACCAAGTAAGTTAGTTATACAACAAATGCATAAAGTAAGCGGCCCAGTGGCTGAGAGGTTAAACTTGTCCGCCTCGTAAGCCCAAGATCGCGGGGCGTCAGAAGTTAGATTCTAGTCGCGGAGCGTCAACATTGGTAGCAAGAGCTGCCTATGTGGTCCTCCTTGCACAGCAATTAAAAGACCCTACCCTGACTACAGCCGCTCTGGCTTTCACTACTTGAATACTTCTGAGACGCCACTACTTAAAAAAGGTACCAACGTAGCAAGAGAAGTGGATGATTTTCAACCAAGTGCCCAACTGAAGAAATTGTTCAGTGCAAAACTAATTGCATCAGATGCAGTGGAAGAAATTGAAAAAATTTCGAAAACCTTCATTGTGCCTAAACCTTTAGTTTTGGAATATATAAGACATGAGTTTTTGAAAATGAAGAAATAAAAAAAAATTAAAGTAAACATTTCACCACCTAGCTCTTGTCAGGAAGGTGAAAATTCAGACTCTGGTGATATTCAGGGTGAAAGCATTATTTCTGCAGATGAGTACAGCAAAAATTCAGACTTTGATGATGTCATGTTAGATATTGGAACTTCAGAGAGTGAAACTAAATGCGATTCCTCTTCAGATTCAGATGTCGCATCCATTTTTACAAGAACCAGGTCGGGCAGAATAGCCAGCACATGGAAAAGTAAAAAATATATGTAGTACTTTTGATGTTATGACATTTTTGAAGGAAATACGCCTCTCAGGGAACCCTGCCTTAAAAGAAGAGGGTAACGTATCTGTAAACAGTACCCCCGTGGTGATTAGGAAAACTGTTTAAAAGCAAATAATATTTCTGATATCTTATTATTAAGATGGTTTTATTTTTTTTGGGGGGGCGGGTCATATTTTAACGTTCTGGTCCTAAGGGGAACCTTTTTATTTACAGCTGTATTTCAAAATTCTCCGGCCCCCCCCCTCTAGTTAATTAATGTGCCTGCCCTTAGTAATATTGCCAACTCTATCATCATCTTTGGCTACTTCAACGCCAAGCACCCCGACTGAAGCGCCGGCACCCCAAACCAAGCTAGTATTTACATCAAAGATTTCGCTCTCAATAATTTCTTTAATTTAGCCACACACCCTTCTCCGACAAGAATCGGCCGGAATTCTATTTCTACTATCGACTTTGCTCTCATCCGCGACTTTGGCGCCCCCTATGATATTAATTCCATCCCCGATCTCAGCTCTGATCATAATCCAGTCATTCTTGAATTCTTTCTTAATTTTAATATTCCTAAACAAACCACCTTTCAAACTAACTGGGAAAATTTCACTTTTTATCTAAATGATGCCCCTAACTTCTTTTCTAACATAAATACTCCCGACGATCTTGATGCGGCTATCAATAACTTAAACGATGCCATCTCCACTGCGCATAACTCTTCTACTATCAAAGACGTCATTAATAATATCTACACGCCGCCTGAAATCAAAGAGCTCATTAAACGGAAAAATAATTTTAAACGCGAGTGGCAGCAAACAGATAAAACCGAAACTAATAGGTTACAAACCCTCATCAAAAGGAATATCAAATCCCTCATCCAGTCTGACTGGAACTCTTATCTAACTTCTCTTAATCCCGAAGACGGCTCCATCTACAAAGCCGCTAAAAGATGTAAATCTAATTTTTCTCCAATTCCCCCAACTTAAAAACAACGGCAAATCCTATACCTCAGACATCGAGAAAGCCGAAGCCATTGCCGACGTCTATGAAGAGCAATTTTCTGACAATCCAGCCCAAATCCCAAATTTCAATACTGACGTCACTAATAAAGTGGACGCTTTTTTGGCCACGCCCAACATCTCTAATTTTGACCCCACTGACAACCAAGAAATTAATTGTATTAAAGATCTTAAGATTAAAAAATCACCGGGATTCGACGGTATCACTAATAAAATGGCAAAAAATCTGCCATCCAACATTATCTTCCAAATTGTCACGGCCATCAACTTTATTTTTTCTATGCAATACTTCCCCGAACCGTGGAAAATCGCCACCGTCGTTCCCATTAAAAAACCCGGTAAACCGGACACTAATCCTAACTCTTACAGGCCCATATCCCTTCTCCCTACTTTTGCTAAAATTGCCGAAAAAATCAAAACTAGACTAACTGATTTCCTTAACTTAAATAACATTCTCATTCCCCATCAATTCGGATTCCGAAACGAACTTTCTACCACCCATCAATTCCTTCGAGTCACCGAACTCATCGCGGAGGGATATCTAAACAACCAATCAACGGCCGTGCTCTTTATTGACGTCGCAAAGGCTTTCGACAAGTCTGGACCAAGGGTCTTATCTACAAACTTATTAAAATCAATGTTCCAACTCATCTTATCAAAATTATTTCCTCATATCTAAATGAACGGTATTTTTCTGTGAAAATTAAGACCCAACTTTCCACCAAACGTCCCATTCGTGCCGGAACAGCGCAAGGTAGCGTAATTTCGACGCTTCTCTTCAACTTATTCGTTAACGACATCCCACAATATCCCAAAACGACGCTTGCCATGTTTGCCGATGACACGGCTATTTTATCACAAAACCATCACCCTATGTATGCCTCCCTTGCGCTTCAACAACACATCAAGATACTTGAAAACTGGCTTCAAAAATGGAAAATCAGCATCAATGTTGACAAGAGTCAAGCCGTCTTCTTTTCTAAAAAACGCACCAAACCGTCACCCATTTAATTCTTTAACTCGGCCATCCCTTGGAGCTCAAATGTCAAATACCTCGGGGTTTATTTAGACAGCAAATTAAGCTGGAACGACCATCTCAACTATATCTACAAGTATAGAAAGGCATCGTACAGCCTCTACGCCCTACTAGGGAAAAAATCGCCGCTAAATATCAAAAACAAATTACTATTTTACTACTTTGATGTGCAGTGAATGCAATGAAAATTCTCTAACTGTTCAAATTGTGAACGAAATAGGTTTTGCTGCTGAAATCCAAGTATTCTGTAACTCTTGCAAAGTCTCAGTCAGCAAGATGTTCACCAGCCATAAAGTAAAACAGTCGAACTTGGGCAGGGACATTCTGGTGCCAAAAAGTTCTGTGCATTTATGAATTGCCCACCTCCATTGAGTTCCAGAGCCTATTCAAGATTATCATCTGTAATTGGTAAATCTGTTATGGAAGTGAGTGTCAACTCAATGGTTGAAGCTGCAGAAGAAGTAAAAAGTTTGAAGAAGGATAAAAGTACCGTTGTTCCTTGCGGGGTTTCTGTAGATGGCACCTGGCAACGCAGAGGCTTCTCTTCTCTGAATGGTTGTGTATCGGTACTATTAATTGACACTGGCAAAGTTTTGGACGTCGAAACCCTTTCATCTTACTGCCAAACATGCAAGACTAATGTCAAGCATGGCTCGAACCAGCCAGGGGGGATGTAGAAAATTAAGTTTAGGAGTCTCCTACATGGAACAGGAAAGACACATTAGGCGGAGTGATTAGACCCTTGGGATAATCTGGTTGCACAGGAAGCGGGTCATTTAGACTCAAAGTGTAGACGGAGGACAGATTTCGGTCCCCATCACATGCTGGGTGGACATTAAGTTTCTTGGGATTAGTCCCATTTGGGGCAACGATCAATTCATTAGTAGTGATGATAATTTGACAGCCCAGGCACTTTGGAACCAAGAGTATGTGGGGTCTTGATTTAGTTTCTGAGAAAATGGCGGTAAAGGAGATGCACCAATAGAAAAAGGCCTTGATGACGTTGGAACAAGTGGGTGGAGCAATTTGGAGGAGAAAAAATTTATCTGGGATTGGAGAGGAGATCACTAAGCACTTGAGGTCTTGAAGAAGTAAGACCAAATTTGTGACGTACCTGCCTGGCTGTTCCGTGGAGTGATGTAGCTCATGTGCGGTTTGGCTGTTCAGCCACGACCGTGCCGTTTGGCTGCAGTTTGTCTTGGGAATCGGGCAGCTTTATTGTGAATGTAATTTGTGATATAGTATAAATATTGGCAGTTCTCCGGGGCGTCGGCGCGTCTCGTATTTTAATATGTGTTTTTAGCAGTGTTTTAATAGTATTTTAATTGTATGTGTTTTTAACTTCAGATAGCGACGAATGAATTTTGTGATCTATTTTGAAACGTGGAGGTCCAGATAGTCTTGGCCAGTTGGGGAAAACCGGAGTTCGTCGGCCAGCCATTTTGAGGCGACGTTACAATCCAGTGGTCGGGCTTGTGGATCCGCCGATGGTGCCCCGATATCCTTGCAAATTTTATGTTTAATTTTAATGTCCCCCATGTATCCTCTCCCCTGCAAAGTATATTAAATATTCTAGTTCATTTAAATTGTTCTTCCTGTTTTAACTTTATGTGTGACCTTTTCCGTCTTACATACTCCGCCTGGGAGCACGGTTTTCAGTAATCACCCGTGCTAGGCCTTAAGCCTTTCCCAGAGACGTTACATTGGCGAGCCTGCCAGGATTGGTCACACTGTTAAAAGTTCTTTTGAAAAGCAATTATGAAATAATTTTTAATTTTTTTTTTCGAAATTTAATAGAGTTAACGATACCCCCATGTTTAGTATTTTAGTGCATGTTATGCTATGTGAAACTAGCATTTGATTAACAGGAATTTTTTGGAGGTCTATTGCTGAACTTTTAAGTTAAAAAAAGAAAAAAAAGCTAAAAGCTATATGTTAATCATTGTTTTATGTTATTTATTCATTGATATTGTGTACTGGTGGGATGGGTTCGAAATTTGAGGACTTAGTGTTTAAGTTTTAGTAATCCTGTATATTTATACTTAATGCATAATATATTCTGGAATCCATGCGCTCCAAATTAAATTATTCCATGATTTTAACTATTTTATAATAATTGATTACAAGTTTTATTGAATGTTCAAGTGATCTGGGTAGCTAAGGGTTTTAATCGAAATTTTTTTTTTTTAAAGAATTTACCACACGAATACGTAGCGGCAGTTTTCCTGTATAGTTACGGCAATTGATATAAGCTAATCATGAGTTTGGTTATTGCGTTATTGTCTTTGGCCATTATTGGGCTAGTTATAAAATTGCTTTTGGTCTCTCACCGGAATGAGGTGCCAGTGGCGGTCAAACCTAGGGTGAGGCGTCTGGCGGATGATCGGTTAGATTTATATTTTTCGGGACATTCGGAGGAGGATGTTTTTAAGTTTATTTCGGAAATAGAGGATACTACCGGGTGGTTTACGGATGAGGAGAGGGTTGCTTTTGCAGTTGCACGGCTAAGGTCAAATGCTGGGCAGTGGTTTCGCTTTAAGGGCTTTGTTTTGGGTGATTTGACATGGGATCAGTTGCGGGGTCAGTTGTTAACGCAATATGGTCATGTATATAGTAGGGCAGATCTTGCGGATGAGCTTTTTTCTAAGAAGTTTCACGTCGGGGAAGACTTTGAAGAGTTTGTCTGGTCATTTAGGAATTTGTACCTAATGTGGACCCGTACGCACAGGAACGTGAAATAATTAGCGCATTGGTCAAAAGGTTACCCGGAACATTGCCTTTCCTTCTTATGCACGTAAACCGGATAGAGGAACTCTTGCAGCAGTTTTTTCGATGGTCAAGTAATGCTTCTTTCTCTAACATGCAAGCACCAGATTTTTCTTTTGAGGAGTTAGGTCAGCATGAAGCTATTGATCAACGGCACAGTGTTAGGGAACGCACCCCGGAGAAATTTAGAACCCCTAGAAACTTATTCCACGATCAACGAACCTGCACACGGTGTGGATCAACTGAACACCATGGACGAGCGTGTGTGAGAACAATGCACCCGTTGGGTCGCCCACCCCGAGACCCCGCTACGGTAACTTGTTTCCGATGTAGACAGACCGGACATTATGCCCGCTCGTGCCGGTAAATATTACTGAAAGTCACAATATGTCAGCACCCGCGGAAACGCCCCGATCAGCTCCTTTAAACTCCTAAGTGGACTGGTGGTAGAGGGAACGAGTCCACGTTTTAGCCGAGAAGACTCCTCTTTTGCAGGTGCTTTCATAAATATGAAAATTCAGCTGGGCAATCACTGTGTGGACGCCCGTGTGGATACAGGGTCGGACCTTTCTTTTGTCTCTGGGAAACTGGCGCAACAATTGTTGGATGATGGCGTGGCCGTGATCGATGAAGCCTATGTTCCGGCTGTGCGACAGGCAGACAGCCAGATACTACGGACTGCTGGAAGATTGACCGTGCCAACTGACGTGCTGGGGCACTGTTTGACTTTCCCATTTGTGATTATCCCGAAGATGCCATTAGATGCCCTGATGGGAGTAGACCTTCTCGAAGAATGCGAGACGACCATTAACTTTGGAACCAGGGAAATATCGGTGGGAAGACTGCCCTTACAAGGCGTGGTTCCGGCGGGAATGCTGGAGAGACTGGCGACTCTGGCCGTTGGATATGAAGAGTTGGCAGCAGGCATGTTTGACCGAGTAAAAGATGTCTTCCGAGATAAGCCCGGACTTACGAATGTTCTGGAGCATCACATAAGGACTGGAAATGCTGAGCCGATTTTTCAGAATCCTTACCCGTTAGCCCGAGATAAGCTGGAGGAGGTGCGCCGATTGACCGAGGAAATGCTGGAAGCGGGTCATATTGAACACTCTGATTCTCCGTGGGCTTCTCCTATAGTTCTAGTGAAGAAAAAGAACGGAAAGACGCGTTTCTGTGTCGATTACAGGAGATTGAACAACGTCACGTCTGCGGATCGTTTCCCTTTGCCGTTGATTTCAACGATAATACAACAGGTGGGACAAGCAAAGATTTGGAGCACCCTGGATTTGGCGTCAGGTTACTGGCAGATGAGGGTAGCTGTGGAAGATCGGCCGAAGACCTCGTTTGTGACACCGTTTGGAACGTACTGCTATAAAGTCATGCCCTTCGGTCTGAAAAACGCGCCTGCTTCATTTCAGCGACTGATGAATAAAGTCCTGTCCTCCTATTTGGGGAAGTTCTGTGAAGTGTATCTGGACGATATCGTAGTCTACTCTCAAGATGTGCAGAAACATATCGAACACTTGGAACAAGTGTTGGGAGCTTTACAGAAGGCCGGACTCACTTTGAACTTTGAAAAATGTGCTTTCTTTAAGAAGGAATTGGATTTCCTAGGACACTACTTTTCAAGTGAGGGGTTGTCTCCACAGAAGGACAAGGTGTTGGCCATTCGACAGTATCCAGTTCCACGGAATCTGAAGTCACTGCGTCGGTTCTTGGGAATGTGTGGTTGGCTGAAGTCGTTTATTCCCCGATTTGCCGAAATTGCTAAACCTTTGTATGGATTGACAAAGCCGTCACGTTCATGGAGATGGTCAACCGAAGCTCAGGAATCGTTTGAAACTCTGAAACAGGCCTTGGGTTCGGCACCTGTTCTGCACTTCTTCAATCCCGATTTTCCGCTGAAGTTATACACGGATGCCTCAGATGTTGGATTGGGTGCTTTTCTAACCCAGGAGGTGCATGGATCGGAACATGTGCTGGCCTACGCAAGTAGGATTTTGCGGCCTGCTGAGATCAACTATACAGTATCTGAAAAGGAATGCTTGGCGATCGTATCGGCCTGTGAACGTTTTCGTACATATTTTTCCGTTCCAGTAACTGCTATTACGGACCACTCTGCACTGACTTGCTTACAGAAGAAGAAAACATTAAAGGGACGTTTGGCGAGATGGGCTATCCAGCTTCAGGAGTTCAACATTCAGATTCAACATCGGAAAGGTACTCAGCTGGTTGTTCCGGACGCATTATCTAGAGCACCGGTAGAGACTGGTGAGGAGATGACTTTCCCTAAGCGTTTCTGTTTCCTGATTCAGGGAGTTGAAGTCGAACAACTGTTCCAGGAGCAACGTCGGGACCCTTCTTTGGGACCCATTTGCGAGTTCCTTGAGAAAGGAATACCACCGGATGGAACGCCGACTAGAGACAATTGGAGCCGATATACCCTAGAAGATGGGATATTGAAATTTCGACAGCCCGATGCGACTTTTTGGAGGACGGTAATTCCCCAATCTTTGGTAACTGCAGTCCTGAGGGAATTTCATGACAGCGAAGGTTCCGGACACCTGGGGTTCTTCAAGACTTACCGGAAATGCTCAAGTCGTCTATTCTGGCCTGGCATGAAGAAAGACGTAAAAAAGTACATAAAGTCGTGTGCTATTTGTCAGAAATTCAAGTTTTCGCAAGATAAGAAGTCGGGGCTTTTGCAGCCTGTTACGGCAAACAGTCCAGGAGAGATTTGGGGTATCGACCTAGTAGGACCTCTTCCGACCTCAACTTTGGGAAATACACAATGCCTAGTGGCGGTTGACTATTTTTCTAGATGGGTGGAACTCTTCCCGCTGAGACGTGCCACGACTCGGGCAATTGCAAAAGTGTTGGTGAAGGATGTCTTTTCTCGATTTGGCTTCCCCAAATATATCTTGTCAGACAATGGACCTCAGTTTGTTTCAGGGTTGTTCAAGGAGGTTTGTGCGGGTTTTGGAATTAAGCGAAAACTTACCTCGCCCTATCATCCTCAGGCCAATCGAACTGAGCGGGTAAATCGTACGCTGGGACCTATGATTGCAAGTTATTTACAGGGGAAACATGGAAAGTGGGACTTGAACTTATCGTCGCTCGCCTTTGCCTTGCGTACTGTGGTCTCGGAGGCGACTGGCTTTTCTCCCTGTAGATTGTTTCTGGGTCGTGAGGTTGCTCTCCCATGGGATAGTATGATAAGTGGTGATTCATGGAATAGCCGGGCAGTTTGAAGGAAATTGTTGAACAAGTTCGGGCCATGTGGAGAAATCACAGGAACGTCAAAAGAGGAATTACGACAAGAATAGAGTCGATAGAGCCTATAAGCTAAATGACTTAGTGTGGTTGCGGACTCATCACTTGTCGTCTGGGGACAGGCACCAAATTGCCAAGTTCATGCCAAAGTGGGAAGGACCTTGTAAAGTGACGGAGATAATATCCAGACTGGTGTATCGCTTGGTGGAGTGTCAGACAGGGAGGCAGTTGGGTACACATAATGTGGTAGATCTCAAGCCGTATTTCTCGAGGGAAGACCAGTTAGACAACGATACTTTAGAGGATGGGGTGGATGGGAGTGTGTCCTCTTTGGATATTTTGTTTTCGTCTGAAACTCCGAGTCGCGTACCTGAAGAGGCTGCTGGACCTTGTGGTGGGGGTAACCTTGGTAAAACTGAGGGAATCGGTTGTCCTGTTGGGGAAGACGATGATATGACGCATCTACAGGATCGAAGTGGCTCGAGACTTTTTGATGGGCCAGAGATGGGTTCCCGTCAGTTGCGCCCCAGGAAAGGACCACGCGTAGACTATAGAAAATTGGCAGGTTTTAGAAGTCGTGGAAAGGTTAAGGTATAGTTTGTAGGGGTTGTTTCGCAGCGGGAGAGGTGGATGGTTTAAGGATTTTGGTGGTTTGGTAAAGGGAAGGTTTTGAAGTTAATTTTTTTTTAATGTGGTACTCGGAATTTGGATTGTTTATTGGAGTTGTTTTTGGGTTATTTGATCTCTTGTAACTTGTTGGTAAATTTCGTGTGTTAACTCTTTTTAATGATGAATCTAGTATAAAAGTGATAACTTTTATTGAAATATACAGAGGTAACGGCATAAATCCCAGTTTCTGGTCACTTTTGATAATGTCTTTTTGTAAGAATTTTTTTTAATGTAAAACAATTGTTTATTTCAGTTTCCAATTCAAAATTTTATGTATTTTTGAATTTTTAAAGAGGGAGGGGGATGTGACGGATCTGCCTGGCTGTTCCGTGGAGTGATGTAGCTCATGTGCGGTTTGGCTGTTCAGCCACGACCGTGCCGTTTGGCTGCAGTTTGTCTTGTGAATCGGGTTAGCTTTATTGTGAATGTAATTTGTGATATAGTATAAATATTGGCAGTTCTCCGGGGCGTCGGCGCGTCTCGTATTTTAATATGTGTTTTTAGCAGTGTTTTAATAGTATTTTAATTGTATGTGTTTTTAACTTCAGATAGCGACGAATGAATTTTGTGATCTATTTTGAAACGTGGAGGTCCAGATAGTCTTGGCCAGTTGGGGAAAACCGGAGTTCGTCGGCCAGCCATTTTGAGGCGACGTTACAATCCAGTGGTCGGGCTTGTGGATCCGCCGATGGTGCCCCGATATCCTTGCAAATTTTATGTTTAATTTCAATGTCCCCCATGTATCCTCTCCCCTGCAAAGTATATTAAATATTCTAGTTCATTTAAATTGTTCTTCCTGTTTTAACTTTATGTGTGACCTTTTCTGTCTTACATACTCCGCCTGGGAGCACGGTTTTCAGTAATCACCCGTGCTAGGCCTTAAGCCTTTCCCAGAGACGTTACAAGTTACGTTGGTGTCGAGGACTGGATACTTTGCTGAGACTAAGTTGTTAGATACTACAGCTCGGTTCTTGGTTACTGCATTAGGAATATGCTTGGGTTCCTTTCCGAAGATCACACTCTCCCTGATGAAGCCCATCAAGGACCAACCAGCCCACGAGTAGAACCAGTCGTCTTCCTTGGCACCCACCTGCCGGATTCTTCTACCGGAGACCCTGACTGTCAACCTTTCGTCGTCTTTGGCCCCACACCTGCCGGATTCTTCTACCGGAGACCCTGACTGTCAACCATTCGTCTTCCTTGGCACCCACCCTGCCGGATTCTGCTACCGAAGGACCTGCCTGGGAACCAGACATTCTTTTGAAGGGACTCCAACTGTTACACGTACTAAGAACTTATGAACTACCATACCTTTGTCCTAAGCTGAGCTTTCAACCTGTGAAGTGTTACAACCAAGTGTGTGACACAACCTGACACCCAGCTATTCACCCATTATTATTGGGGTAAGTTTAATGGTTTACTTTTTCGATCAGAAAGAGGGCACTTTTCAGGATATTTAATTTTATTTGAGTCTCCCTTATCCGACTGCTAACCATAATCTATTGTAAAATTAGTTTGCTTGCTTCTTTTATACTGATTGTTAATTCTACATTTTTATGCTACGTAAATTACCTCTCCCTTAAAGTGTTAAATATATTTGTATACTTAAGCCCCTGTAATAAATTTGTTTGTTTTACTTTGGTCTAGTTATTGTTTCCAAAATTCCATTATTCCAATCCAGGGAAGTACTAACTACTATACGTGTAATTTTGATCATTGGCCAATACTACATTTATTAAACTTATTTCTTTTTTCAACTTAAATTTGACTTCATTAATCTTGGTATATACCTAAAACGAAGGTCGGACACTAAGAAGAAGAAAACTGCACATACGTGCACCAAGAACTATGACGGTTCTGCCCCAACTATGGAGCCAGTTGGTGCTTATAGGATTTTCGAACGTTCGCAAGAAAAGCGTGGCTTAGCTTATGTCGATTTTTATGGGGATGGGGATTCAAAGAGCTACCTGCAAGTGAAGGATGTATATGAAGATTTCACGATAAGAAAATTAGAATGTATAGGATGTTCAAAAGAGAGTAGGCAACAGACTGAGGAAGTTGAAAAAGAAACAGAGTGGACTAGGTGGTGAAAAAAAACTCAACCTGAAATTCATTGACAAGTTGCAAAACTACTATGGGATTGCGATCCGAAACTGTGCTGGTGATATCAACAAGATGCAGCAGAACACAATTGCAGCTTTGTTTCATTGTGCCTCGTCAAAAGAAATACCGATGCATGGACAGTGCCCAAAAGGAAAAAATAGCTGGTGCCGATATCAGGTTCAGTTGGTTGACAAGAAGGTGCAATACAAGCCGGGTCCAGGGCTTCCATCCAATGTATTGAAGCACGTGAAGCCAATATATATGGAGTTGTGTGATAGGAGTCTCCTCGAGAAATGTTTGCATGGAAAGACACAGAACGCGAATGAATCGTTCCATGGAGTAGTGTGGCAGCGTTTGCCAAAAACAAACTTTGTACGCTTGGACACACTAAACTTAGGGGTACATGACGCAGTGATTGTTTTTAACAAAGGTTATAGAAAAGGCATTGGTAATGTTTATGCAACGTTAGGATTGTCTGTGGGTGACTACACTACTGAAGGGTTTACAAAACTGGATAGTTCTCGGAAAAAAAAAGTCTACTAAAGCTTCCACGCCTGCTATTAAAACAAGAAGGAAAGTCATCAGGGCAGCGAAAAAGCAAAAACTGGACTACTATGAGAAAGTAGAAGGTGTAACGTACAAGAGTTGCAATTTTTGAGACGCGAGGTATATATAAATTTGCAAAAAATGAAATTCTTTCTTTTTTGATTTTCTCAGAATGTGTTTTTCCCATGTTTGTCTTTACGCTAACACTTCTAGCATAAAAAGTTAATTAATTTACCTGAAATTTTTTACAGATGCTATTTCAATATATATCTGTGCTATGAACCTCTAACATCTGGTGTAAATGAAGTAGTTTTTTTTTTTAAATGTCAAGTGTAAGTTGATGGAAAAAAACTATTTTTTTTAGTTAATTCATAACATTTTTCTTAAAACCTATTCTTAGGGTCATTGCACTTATCAGTTCAAAACGAAAAATTTAGCACATAATTAATGTGTATAGGAGGAAAATTCAATGCGGTAACTTGTTAGCGTAAACCCCTTTTTTTAGTTGAAAAACACTGTTTAAAATAAATAAATTATATTTAAATTAAAAATAATGCCTAAATAGTATTGTTAATTATATTTAAAATCACTATGCCAAATTTGGGAAAGATTAGAGTAATAGTAAAAATTTTAGAATTTTGGGTATTCGCCTACCTTAACCTGTACGTCAACAATATCCCACAGTATTTTAAAACGACTCTTGCCATGTTTGCCGAAGATACGGCGATCCCCGTATCGAGAAATCATAACTCCAATTATGCCACTCTTGCACTACAATAACATATCAATATCCTTGAGCACTGTCTCAAAAAGTGGAAAATCTGTATTAACGTCGACAAGGTTAGGTTAGTTTGAATTATCGTCGCACTAGAGCTACACGAGGGCTATTGGCGACGGGCGTCGTATTTTAGAACCACAGTCAAGTGACGAGCCGACACCTGAGTAGGCACCCAACGCAACCGTTAAGGGCGACATCGTACGCAGCGTTAGGACTTTGAAGGATATTTAACGTGCACTCCCTTACACGAGGTATTATTCGTCGGACATTTTTGGCTGCACGGGCCGTTTATAGGTCGGCAGTTGTTTTGGCGATGCCCGGACCCGAACCTGGGACCTTTCGCATGCTAGGCGAATGCTTAACCGACTGGGCTCCCCAGCCCCTATTAACGTCGACAAGAGTCATGCCGTTTTCTTTACCAAAAGACGTTCAAACCCAAAACCTATTAAATTATTCGTTTCGACCATCAATTGGAGCTCTAGTGTTAAATATCTCGGGGTTTACGTCGACAATGGACTGAGCTGGAATGATGAACTTCATTATATCACCGACAAATACAGAAAGGCTTCATTCAGTCTATACGCTCTGTTAGGCAAAAAAACCGCCGGTAAACATCACCAACAAACTTTTGCTATACAAAACGCTTTTCAGGCCAATTATTACCTATGCAGCCCCAGTTTGGGGATCTGCATGTAAATACAGACTTCTCAAACTGAAAAGCCTTCAAAGCTTAACGTTACGGAGACAGGTTACAGGTTCGCGCTGGTTTGTCAGAAACGAGGATACTAGGCGAGCTCTTAACATCGAAAAGCTGACCAATTTTATTGCTAAATTAGCCGCCAATTTTTATGAAAAACTTGAGTATTCAGGTAATGGGGTTGTTTCACGGAGTATCTGCCATTTCTTTTCATGTCTTTCGAATTACTGTTGTTATGGGTACGATCATAAACAAACAAGAATTTCCATATTTTCAACGCGTTCGATTGCGAATTCAAAGTTTTTACAGTCTATAATAAAATAATTATAATTGTTTTATATATTTGATAATGTATGCATAAGTTAAATTTGAAGATGATGTAAAAACAATATCGTCTGTTAAAGAATTTCGATCCGAAAAACGTGAATGATTTCCGCACCACTCAATGGTATAAAGTTAAATGGTCAGGAACTACCGTTGGATCGGAGGGGGAAAAGGAAATAACTTCGAATTTCTACAAAGCACAGATTTTGAAGTTAGGAGGTAAGTTAATTGAAACTACTTATTTTAGTAATGGGTGATTTTCTCAAAATGTAAACTTTTAGTTTTGTGTGACATCAATATCCCTTTATAAAAACGGTGTATTTCTATATTTAATGTTTTTTATTTAAAATACTCACAAGAAATTAAAACATATATTCATAACTATCACATTATTGTAATAAAAATGTACCCTAAAATAAAATATAGGTGAAATATGTTGTACTCCTATGTCCGCCTCTCTAGCATGCATTTCAAAAATTTAAGATAACGTAAATATGTCACTGCGAGGTTAATTTATTAGCATTATATCATCTGACCTATCTATTTTATTATTTCTAATTAACAAAATACATAATTTATAGCACTTTATACATTTCCCCTAGTTCAACTGAAACGAATTTCAAAAAAAAAAAACGCAGAATACTCAAGTGGTTGAAATGTAACTCTTATATAGTGTACACAAAACACTTATTCTTGCAAGTTGCAAAGCAGTATAATTTAGTTCCATGAAGATGAATTTTTCACATTTTAAATTGGCTGAAGTTAACGTTTGAAGAAAATCACTGCAATATAAATGCGTTTTTGGTATTAATTGATTTTATTTCAAACTCTTGGTTTTAAAACAGTAAAGGAATGTTATAGTGTATAACCTTTATATAATAGTTACCAAACTGTGTTTAAGCAGGCAGCATAGCACTTTAGAAAAACAATTAGCATGTGCTTATAATGAGTTCTGCAGTTAAATTTTGTATTTTCTGAAAGCAACCAAACTCGTAATAAAAAGTTTATACTTTTGATAGAAATAATAGTGTTCCTTTAACTCATGTATTTCGTACTGATTTTTATCTGCACATTTATCAGATGCATTGCTCTAATGCCATGCTAAACCCCCTTTTTTCTGTTTTCGTAACATTTTTAACCTATTTTATATCCTATGACAGAGTCTAAAGAAATGTTACTGAAAGAAAGCGGATTCAAGTTCCCAGATTGGCCAAAGATGATACAATGTTATTGGATGAGATCCGACCAAGAAGATAGCATCTTAAGGAAAAGTAAGTCAAATATGAAGGTATATAATTTTATAGTCATATATTTAAGTGACATAATTACTATTAATTTAAGAAAATGCCATTTTGCATGCTTGCCTTTTTTGAATAGCTATTTTATTAGATCATTATTAGATTATTATTTTATCTTTGGAAAAAACCCAGTTGAAATATATTTTATGAATGCCTTTTATTATTATATATCACCTTTATTAGTTATCTACTCAATTTTAAGGGGACGCGGTACAAAAAAAAATAACAAAAATATCGATTTTTCAATTTTTAGTGTAGTTTGTTAACTAACTCTTTGTGAACATTATTCCAAAATTTTGAAATGATATCTTAAACAGAAATAAGTTATTAAACTTTTTCTGAACCTATCCCAAATTTTGACACCCATTCTGAAAGCCCATTGCACAAAACTTTTATCCAAACTAACCAAATACTATTTTATATTTTGAGCAGGTTTCTAGTTTTACTGTAACTGTGACTGTTTTCGAATGTTTATATTTGTATTCTACAACGTTTTTCTGCAAGCATGATTTCGAAATTTGATAAAATTAAGTAATTTTTTGAAGTCGAAAACCGAAACTACATTTGGATGAAATTATTCTGCAAAGATTTGTGAACTTCTTTTTAATATTGTAAGATATTAATTATGCCTCGTCGAAAAAGAAAAAATGCATCTAGTCATCAGAACATAACAAAAAGATGGTGCGAAGACCTATCTTCTTCTACTAATGTTGATCTTGTCAAAACTCCACCTGTATCAAACTTGAGACTAAGCCAACTGAACACAAATATCAGTGAAATTGAAACCAAAAACAGTGAAGCCGTGTACATAATAATTGAATCGAACAAACTTACCGGACTTTTAGCTGGACTGCAGTGTAAATTGTGTGGTGGGGATTCTGTAAGGTTTGAGTTCGGTCAAAAGAAAGGGTTTTCCCATGAGTTGAAAGTAGTTTGCGACAAATGTTCAATTTTGAACAAGACTGTTACCTCTTCACGTCTGAACAATGAACAAAAACATTCTGATATAAACTATAGGATTGTCCAATCCTTCCTGAGTTTTGGAAAGGGTTTCGCTGCACTTGAAAATTTCTGTTCGCAGGTAAGCATGGAAGGAATGTCCAGCAAAACTTTCAACGACTACAAAAAACTTATTCTGGACAACTACGTCAAATCGACTGAAACTCATCTTAGAGAAACAATTTTGAAAGTGAAAGAATCACACGGTAAAAATCCTGATGATATTGTTGATATTGCTGTATCGTATGATGGTACCTGGTTAACGCGGGGCCATTCATCTAATATTGGCGTTGCATGTGTGATCGATCTTCTAACTGGATTCGTCGTCGACTATGTAGTGATGTCCAAGCGGTGCACACATTGCGAACAAACTAAAGCCGCTTTAGGAGGAACTTCCCATGAATTCTTCATATGGTATGAAGGCCACAAACCAGAATGCTCGATAAATCATACTGGATCATCAGGCGGCATGGAGGTGCAATCAGCTTTGCAGTTGTGGCAGCGATCTGAAGAGAGAGGTCTTCGATACACTACAATGCTGTCGGACGGAGACTCGAAAGCGTTCATGGCTCTCACAGAAGCTGAAGTCTACGGGAAAGATGTTTTGAAGAAGGAAGAATGCCTAAACCACGTAAGCAAGCGTCTGCGCACAGGTCTCCTAAAATGTGTTAAGGAGTGGTGTTCTAGAGGGGTGACACTGGGCGGTAAAAAGACGGAAGTTTGTCAAATACTACTATTCAGAAACTGTCGAAACACTATAAAAATGCAATTATTAATAATAAAGATAACATAAATAACATGAAGACAGCAATTTATGCATCACTGTACCACTGCATTTCCACAGACGATAAACCTCAGCACAATAAATGTCCCAAGGGTGAAAACAGTTGGTGTTTTTTCCAAGCTGCAGAAGCTCACGGTCAGAAACCTGGAAGACATAAGGATAACGTTGGAACTCCAATTTTGGAAAAACACGTGCCCATGATTTTGCCAATCTATCAACGATTAGCCTCCGACGAGATACTGCAGCGTTGCTTACGTTGTGCTACACAAAATGCAAACGAAAGCTTGCACTCAGTAATATGGAGTAAATGTCCCAAAGAAAATTGTGCCTCTATTTCTCGAGTAACTATAGCAGTTTGTGAAGCCATTGCAACATTCAATTCTGGAACTTCAAATGCCCTTCGAAAATTCCGTGAAGAATGTGGAAGAGAGCTTGATGGATTTTCTAACAATCAAACCATTTCAAGGGATTTACGAAAGACCTACTTAAGAATGAGAAAAAACAATGTAAAATTTAGGGCTGCCCAGAAATTAATTAAGCGTGCAAGATTGTTGCGATCTAAAGAAATAGCAAAAAAAGAAGGAATTCTTTATAATGGTGGAGGTTTATGGAAAAATGATGTGGTGGTTTGGTGAAATGGTTGTGTAAACGGTATGTTGATTTTCTCAGTTTGATTTTTTTCAATTTGTGTAATGGTTAAATCCCTAAGGCTTTTAGATAAATAAATGTAGAGCTCCAAAATTTTTATCCTGCGTTAGGACATATATGATTAACAAAAGTTGGTATGGGATAAGGTCTATTGTAGATAGTTTTTTTTTTTTAATGTTGAAGTTGAAAATTTTAATTTTTTAAATTTTTTTGGGCATTTTTATACTTAAAGCTACATAACTTTTCTTCTTTAATTGATAGCTCTAAATCCATCCCAACTTTTATTAATAGATGTTGTGGGAACATTTTGCAAAAAAAAAAAATTTGAAAATTCTTTAAATTGTAGGAGGAGTAGCATTTCGAAAAAACGTTAAATATTTTAAATTTTTTAAATTTAAAAAAAAACTTCTGTTTCAATATTTATTTATTTTCTGGATATGTTTACTGAAGGTTAGTTCTTTGTAAAAAAAGTTAAATTTGCATGCCAGTGATAAAAATACTGGATTTGATTTCTTAGGTACCTCGTCCCCTTAAAGAAAAATTGAAAATCGTCATTTTATTTAACAATTTTTAACTGTGGACAACTTAACAATAAATTCGTACACTTTTATTTGAAAAAAGTCCTTTTTCTTTTAAATTCCAGTATGAAATAGCCAAACAATGCTCATATTTTCCTAATTTCTTATGAATATAGGGGAAACTTTGGTACTTGTCCCAAGGCTTTTTCTCATATTAAAATAAGATTTGCGAGTAGGAAATGGCAGAGTGCTTCTTTTATTTCTTAGAGGTTGAAAAAAAACAGCAAAAGGGGAGGAAGAGGGTTATCCAAATGCATTTGTACTCCACAACTGATGTTTATCTGATTATTTTTTCTTTATATTGTTCTATTGGACAAAAATAAGCAAAAACAGTCAAAGGCTACCTCCGATAAGAACATAATGGAGATGTTTTTAAAGAAACGAAAATGGATCATGAAGGTTTTGCAACTCAACAAGAAGTGGAGCACCTGAAATTGGAGAATGCAAAATTTTAAAAAAATTAAGGTTAAAGGAAGAAGAATGCCAGATCTTAAGGATACAACTTTAAATTCCAAGAGATTTATTTTAAAGGTGTGTATATTTTCTTTGTCATTATTGAAAGAACCATTTTTCCATATTTTTTTTACCTGCTAATTAATAACAACAGCTTATTTTTTTTTATCTAAGTATTATTATCTACAAAATATAGTACGTAAAGACAGAATATCTTGTTCATTCAAAAGTTTTTAAGAAATAGTCAATCTATTTTAGATTGTATAAAACTATGTTATTAGTATATCTAATGTGTTACATCAAGAAATTTTTAAAGTGTTCCGAACTTTTTTTTTACAGAAAAGGTTTCTGCGGAGAGGGCTATTGGCGACGGGCGTCATATATTCGAACCACAGTCAAGTGACGAGCTGACACCTCATTTGGTACAAAAGAAATTACATTCTTAGGCTTCACATTGAATCAACAGGGATCTAGGCCTGCAGATCAAAATTTAATTAAAATTCGACAGATTAAACAATTAAAAACAGTAAGATCCGTCAGGCAGTTCATCGGTATGTGTTCTTACTTTCGTCGACATATAAAAAACTTCTCTGAAATTGCGTCACCATTGACAGATATGATAAATTATTAAAGAAAAAATTTAAATGGACCCCCGAGGCACAGGCGGCATTTGAATTGTTAAAATCACTCTTAGACAGCGCACCAATTTTGATAAAACCTAATTTTGAAAAGGAATTTATTCTATCAACAGACTCGTCCACAAAGCAAATCGGAAGTTGCCTCCGTCAGTTAGACGAATCAAGCTCAGAAAAAATGTTCAATTTTTGAAAAAGAATTATTAGCGTTAGTGCAGAGTTTAAAAACCTTCAAACACTATCTTTGGGGCCGGAGATTTAAGGTAGAAAAAGATAATAAAGCCCTTTTTCAATTCAAGACGATTGAAAATCCGGCCACTCGCGTGTCCAGACAGCTGTTAATGCTTCAGGACTTTGATATTGACTTCCAATTATTTTCTTCTAAAGACAATATTTTACCAGACGCACTAAGCAGACTTGAAATTAACCAAGATAACATTAACATGGTACAAGTTGAAGTACCATCATTAACTCAAATTAGGCTGCAGCAAATAAACGATCCCGAACTTATGCCAATTATTGAAAAAATTAAATCAGGAGATAATCTGTCTAAGTCACTAAAACAATATCAAATTGAAGACGATTTATTAATTTATTTATGGGAAACCAGAACCTACGGCGAATTGAATATAAATAAAAAGATAGTGATTCCGGCAAAATATAGGCCACATATATTAACTCTATATCACACCGCTCATACAGGAGAAAAATCCACTTACAGTAACGCTATACGATACTTCTATTGGAAGAACATGTCCAAGGATGTCAAAAATTTTGTCGACAGCTGCGATGATTGCACAAAATTTAAATCACCAAATATGGTCAGACAACTTCCGCTGCAAGACAATATACAACCCTCTCGACCAGGTCAAATAGTGTCCATGGATATCGTAGGTCCAATTAGAGAGTCGGGACAGTCGAAGTATATTTTGGTGGTCGTGGATGTTTTTCGAGATTTGCGCAGTTATATGCACTCAAAACACAAAAGGCCTCGGAAATTGCACAGCAATTAATGAAATACATATCGATCTTCGGTGTTTTTGACACACTCCTCACTGACAATGGCACGAATTTTCAGAGTGAAATATTAAAAAAGTTAGCAGAACAATTAGGGATAAAGCAATTAAAGACGTCACCATACCATCCACAAACGAACGGCATAAATGAGAGAAGCCATAGTCAATTAAGGAAAACATTAGCTATATTTGCCGATCAAACCGGAGATTGGCCGAGTCATATCGATTATTTATAATTATTAATTAACGCCCAAATTAACTCAACAGGTTTTTCACCTTATTTCATAATATTTGGCCAAGAGCCTAGTCTTCCATATACAGTTAAGTTACAGGAAAGCAATAAACACGCTAATTTACCAATCTATGTGGAAGCTAAATTAAAAACTATGGCTGAAATTCAAAAAATCGTAACAGCTAACTGTAGGGAGGCAACAGAAAGACAGCAGGAATACCGTTTACAAAAAAAAGCAGAGTTGCGCAATTTTACAATAGGAGACAAGGTTTGGGTCTATTACCCAAATTTAGAAAAAAAAAAGTTCACTTGACAAAGCAACCGTTATTCAAAGGGCCGTATATTATGCAGGAAAGGTTAGGAGCCGTTAATTATCGGGTAATGGAAGCAAATAAGCCAAACCTCAAATAATCCACGCCCATAGGATAATAAAGTTTACAGAGCGACTGCCCCACTTACGCTTGGAAACATACAGTAGCCAAACGATACCGAAATCTCTAGCACCGGAGATTACAAAAGAATACCCTTCCTACAATGAAGAGTATGATGAGGGGGAAGAACAGTTACCACTACAACTGTTACTTTAAGGAACGCATAATACAAGTCAACAAAACCACACACCATCCCAAATTCATAACACACCACAATACCAGGTACAACCACCCGCGGCGCAGAGGACGCCCATTTCACCACACCTTCTCCAAACATCCCCGAAGCATACAATAACGCGTGAAAACGTACCACAAAGCCAGCAGGACACAAGGGAACCCAGAGACACGACATATGAACAAACGTCTTGACAAGAAGGGGAACGTGTACAAAGCCAAATATGTGAGATAGATGACACCCAGGAAAGCCCTAATCAGTTAGAAATAGAAGATGAGAACACAATTGAGTATGATGTATCGCAATATGTAGACAATAGGAGCAGGTATAATTTAAGACCTAGACAACTCGAACAAATGGATTTTAATTTGGGAGAAAAATTGTTACACTGGGCTCTTGACGTTACAAAGCCATAGGTGAAACGAACGAGCAGGCTAAAAATAAGAAAAAAATGAGAAAAAATGAAAAAAAAAAACAAATAAAAAAAACAGCTAGTAGAAAAAAGCGAAGAGCGATAATATAGAAAGTCATATTTAACCAGTTTGGAATAAATTAGACTGCTTTGGATAGGGGTCATTGCGTTCTTTTGGTTAAAATCTGTATGGCTAAAAGATATCGATTTTTTCTTTTGGTTGAAGGGGACTGTTAAATTTTGTTAAACTATTCTTTTCTTGGCCTACACAAGGTTAGCCAGCACGTTAAATAGGTTTTTAAGTTTAGAAGGGACTAATTTTTTTAGAGGGCGAAATTGTGTTTTATTCAGGACTGATCAACCTGAATGATAACCGATTTTGTTTTTATTAATAATTAATTTTTTTTTCCCTAAAGGTTTAGTTTTGAATTATCGTCGCACTAGAGCTACACGAGGGCTATTGGCGACGGACGTCGTATTTTAGAACCACACTTTTCCCTAAAACTCGATTGTCTCAAATTACGGCCGGAGTTGAGAGGTTTTATTGCAGGTAGAACTAACGATTTTTCATTATTGTAAGGAGTTTTGGTGTAAAACACGCTACGGTTTTTTTTTTTTTTAATTTAACGCTTAAAATTTTACCAATTTTACCCCAGTGATATATCTTTAATGGTTGAAACGAAAAAAAAAGGAGAAAGTTCAGATACTACGAGAAGCCATAAAAGCTAAATTATTTGGTACCAGAGGTTTAGTAAGAAATTACACCGGTGCTTTTTGCGAGTAGCTTGAGGTTACACTTAAGGGGTCTTTTATAAGGTAGGAGATTCGATCTGCTATCATTGCAGGTGAGGTGGCTGGTTAATTGGTTTGAGAAGGGACGATCAATCAATAGCTCTAGGTCTCAACTGGCTTATAATGGAAATTTTCGAACCTTCCAAGTGGTGGACAAAGGAACCGCGTTTCACCGCAGAAAGGGAGAGTTACGACGGATAGCTAACATGATGGTGTTTTTTTTTGGGGGGGGGGGGAGTGAAAGCAGTTAGTGAGGTCACGTAAATGGGAGGATCTTGAACACAGTGGTTTTCGGTTTCGTTTTTCACGAATAAATACAGTTTGATTTTTTTGGTTTGGACCCCATTTCATCGCGTTGAGAATAAAATAGGTCAGTGGATAAATATGGTTTGGATAACATTGAATTTTAGTTATGAGGTGAAGGATTCTTTCAATGGTAGAGGTTAGGTACCCGAAAAGGTTTAAAAATTTTTAGAATGAGGGGGAGGTCAGCTGACATTGGTCGGCAGAGAATGAAATAGTGACTTGAGTTTAGTCTAAACGGATTATAGTTTAGACATTTTTAGTGTATTCAGTTTTTTTTCCTTCCTATAAAGTGCCCTTCTTGATAAAAGTGAATTGATTTGCAGGTAGCATCATGGCTTCAGCTAAACAAATCTCAATATGTACAACAAATGGAGAGCATTACCATTGTGGCAGTGCTCAGACATTTAATTAGTAAAATTAATTTGCAACCGAACGCTTGCTACGTCCACGATTGCTCAAGATGTGTCACGGCTATCGAGACATATTTTAACAGAGGACTTCAAACTAATAAAGCCGTCACATTTCCTTTTGATTAATGAACCAGGTGTAGAAACAAAGGTGGATAATTCAATTTACGAATGCACCAGTCAGGAGTATGAGGTTTGTAATATACAAACACATAATGTCAGTGGTACCTCAGACTTCTGCAAGCGGTACACGTGTGTTGACAGCGTTAAATGTCAGTGCCACCTAACTCACGGAAAAACGATTTTACTACACAAGGAACCTCACAACCGGATCGAAAATCCAACATTAATCAATATACGAATTTGCCTATTCGAGGTTCAAGGAAAATTAGGTAGACGGCTAGTGGAAAAGGAACAGGCCAACTTTACACAAAACAAAATGACTATCAGTTTTAATGATCCGATTTTAACATTGCCAGATAAACAAGGTAGACTAATTTTAAGGACAGATGACTATGAGGCAATTACGGCTATTAATGGAGTTACGCAATACACAGTTCCGTTTGATATATTAGCAAGGAAAACAACACTTACAGTAATTTTCATTGCACAGACTGGTCATTCAGTTACAGCAGAGATTAAAATTGAGGGAAAAAAATTTGTAGATTGGCAAGCTGTGTGTGTGTGTGTATTTTGCTTCGCAAATTTAAAATCGTTTAAATGTTGGACTTTTTATGCAAAAGTATTTTTAGTAATGTTTGCAGCAACGGCCATATTGATTGTTACTTGCATGGCAAAGTGGATACTGCAGACGATAGCATGGCTGATTGTTATTTTATTTGGTTTGGTAAAGTTTGTAGGGAGAGTTATAAGAACTACGATCAGATTTTTCCTTTTATTGGGGGCCTGGATAGGTAATGCTATCACCCGCGTTCTAACAAAAATTAATAGATGTTTAGAAAATAATGAGGGATTACATGGTGCTAATTTGGGACAGAGTTTAGCATTATTAGCTTTAAGTATGCTTGTTGGCCCAGTTCAAGGAGAATGTTCAGATTATACCATCATCAAGTCAGAAATTAAACAGTGTAGTCAGATCGATGAATTACAAGAAATATGTCATATCACTACGTCAGCTGAACTAACTTTGACAAATATAAATCATGACGCTTGTATTTGGTTTCATTTACAAGACGATAGACCTTTGTTTTTAATACGATTACAGTTAGAACAAGTTCAGTGTCATTTTTTCTACGGAGACACTATATTATACGTTTCCTGTTGAGATACGTTAGGCAGGGCATCTACATAGCCAAACACTATATCTATTAGCTTCTGTGAGATCAGTACAAAGCCAAATTACTGCCACAACTTATTGCAGTTGGTCAACGCACTGCGGTGTGTTTAACAAACAAAGGTTAAAATTCGAGGCGGAAACATATGAAGACCGCTCTTACACAGGCTTTTCCACATGTGAACCGAGTAATCGCGGTAACGGCTGTATCATACGTCATACCCCAGCGTGTGCTTTCAAGCGAGTCTATTTTGTAACAGAGTTAGATAAGTCTTACGAGGTTTCAAAGGTACACGGTTATACATGCAGCTATATAGCATTGGAACACACAGAGAATAAGACGGTAACTCGATTTGAACTCCGAGATCATATAACACTCCTAGGTAACGTCGACATTAAGCTGGTAGGAGCATTAGACCACAGTCAACAATTTTTTTCACACAAAAATTAGTTACACGTGTTTCAAACCCTGGAGATGCCTATCTTATGAACGCGGCTGAGAAGAATAGCCCCGACTCTCAGCTCATTGGAGCTATCCAAGCAAATTCCTCGACTACGAAACATTTCTTGTTTGCTACAGACATGTCTGTGTGCGAGTTCTTTGAAGACCAGTTGCGCTGTGTCGAATCCGAACAAAGGATTGGTGGCATGGTGAAGAGTCAACAAGTGCGCCTTCCTTTGACGAAGGGTTTCCACCAGTTGCACGTCAAAGAGGGTCGTCTAACCTCCAAACTATTATCATCCGCAGCAGTGAAACTACATTTACATTTAAAAGATTATGAGGTCTCAACACACCGTCAGTTAGTGTGTCCACAAATTGAAGAACCAGACTTTGTATTCAATGGTTGTTTTAGATACATTATATTGGCAGAGGTCACCCTAGAGGCACGGTCGTCTTGCCGGCCTGGGTTAGCATCTGTGTCGTTCGAAACGTTACAGGTTTACACAAAGGCAGTACAGTTAACAGAACACAACAGTATACTAAAATAACAATAAACTTTCTGGCAAGCTGTGTTTATACACTACAGCAAACATTCAATGCAGAAAAATAACAATGTGTTTAGAACCACCATCGCTAAAACTTTTGGACTTGTTGGGAAAGCCCAAGGTATCCCGAGCAGAAGCCACCACAAAGGGGTCAATCATTGATTGGGTACACTTTAATAGACTTAATTCAGTTTTCTATGTATTAAAAGTCATAAAAACTTTTCTGATAGTTGCAGGGTTATTGATAACTTTGTTTTCAACCCTCATAGGTTAGGTTAGGTTTGAATTATCGTCGCACTAGAGCTACACGAGGGATATTGGCGACGGGCGTCAGATTTTAGAACCACAGTCAAGTGACGAGCCGACACCTGAATATGCACCCAACGCAACCGTTAAGGGCGACATCGTACGCAGCGTTAGGACTTTGAAGGATATTTAACGTGCACTCCCTTAAACGGGGTATTATTCGTCGGACATTTTTGGCTGCACGGGCCGTTTATAGGTCGGCAGTTATTTTGGCGATGCCCGGACCCGAACCTGGGACCTTCCGCATGCTAGCCTAACCGAATGCCTAACCGACTGGGCTCCCCAGCCCCTTAGATTTGAGAAATGAGGTTTTAAAGCATGAGAATTTAGAGTGCAGATAAGAGAGTTCAAAAATAAAGAATGTCTAGAGGAAGATAGTTGGACTAGCCTACCGGACCACTCAAACCCGACGCTGGAGATCCCAAGCCCGACATCGTAGAGGAAGTGCCGACAGCCCAGTTCCAGAACCCCAGTTCCACATGCATTTGTGGAGCCGCATCCCAGATCCATTGCCCAGCAGACGACGCTGGAGATCCCAAGCCCGACATCGTAGAGGAAGTACCGACAGCTCAGTTCCAGAACCCTAGTTCCACATGCATTAGTGGAGCCGCATCCCAGATCCATTGCCCAGCAGACGACGCTGGAGATCAGTAAGAAGCCTTCCGACACCACATCAAGATCGTCCAGCGAACGCAGCTAAAGAATCAAGGACAGGTCTAATTTGTGATTTAGAAGTGTCTCAACCACGAGTGCACGAACTGAGTTCTTACCAAATTTCTTACACCACCGGAAGCACGATGTCTCCTCTGTGGCTACTCATCGTGGGTAAGTGCTAAGTTAATTCATTTTTGACAAGAGGGCACTTTGGAGTTAAATTTGTTAGGAATGTATAAAGTTTAGATTTTGGGTTATTTAAGTCATCCGCTATCCAACTGCTAACCTAAGTTTTCTATTTATGACTGTATTTCATATGTCCCCCACACTTATTGACATTATTATTTTAATTATTTGTCTATATTTACATCTCCCAATACACAAGATTATAGAGCTGTTTTAAGATTTGTAAATGTTTGTAACGGTTGATTTGACCCCATTAGGGAATTCAATAAACACTGCTTTATATTATACATTAGTCTGCTTAATTATTTCCAGTGTTTCATTATTTCATCCAGGGAATACTACCACA
Organism: Oedothorax gibbosus; assembly: GCA_019343175.1. Taxonomy (NCBI): domain Eukaryota; kingdom Metazoa; phylum Arthropoda; class Arachnida; order Araneae; family Linyphiidae; genus Oedothorax; species Oedothorax gibbosus. The sequence continues at coordinate 39,048 of JAFNEN010000938.1, read as the reverse complement.
TACGATCATATAAGTTATTGATAGTTTTACGGCCATTGGTTGACAAGAACAATGTTTCAACCTTTAAAATTTAATGTTTACAAACTTATAAACAGGAGTACATAATACGTCCTGATCGATCGCCTAATAGTCCCAAAAGCATCCCTGATACCCGTTCCACCGACGTTCTTGACATTCAGTATCATCTTGGACAATCGGGATACTCTATCGACAATGTGGTGCAGCTCAGAGCTTCACGCACTCGCCACCCCCTCCCCATCTTCCAAATCACCCTCAAGGACAAATCTGATGTGAGCCGAATTTATAAACTCGACAGGTTTAAAAGTGGTTTATGCACCTAGCTGTAACGAAGATTACCAAAAACCTAGAAATGCACTTCAATGCTTCAACTATCAGTCATTCTAGCATCTGGCAGGGGGGTAGGGATATGTAAAGCAATTTTCAGAAAAGCAAGGGAAGATGGTAAATCTTACTTTGTGGGTTTAATGGAATATCGCAATACACCCATTTCTGGACTTCACCTCTCTCCTGCACAAATTATGTTTGGCAGAAGATTGCGAACAAAATTGCCAGTCACTAGTAAGATGTTAAATTCTGAAATTTTTAATGATGCAAAAAGTTTGCTGATAAAGCGTCAGGAAAAACAAAAAGGGTTTTATGACCGTTCAGCTAAACCACTGTGTAAACTAAGTCCAGGTGATACTGTTCGTATTAGAAATTTTAAAAACATGGGACACAGCTCAAATAATATCTCAGGGTATGAATGATAGGTCTTATAAAATAAAAACTCAATCTGGTAAAATACTTATTCAAAACAGAAAACATTTGTTAAAATCAAATAGTGAATTTTGTGTATATTCTGATTATGATGTTAATTTATTGCCTGATACAAATGTAAATGAATCCAATAATCCTGTTCCTGTTATTAATAACCAGCAAAGACCAATTGTAACTAGACCAGCAAATAATGCAACAAATGTTAAGTTCAATCAACCTAGAAACTTCAATGTAACAAGAAGTGGACGTAAAAGTTGAAGACCTGCATATCCTTGTGATTATGTAAATTAATGTATATATAGTGTATTTGTGTATAAATTTAAATTGCTTTTAAATCTCAAGGGGATGTCATGATGACGCCATGTGTTTGTAAATTATATTCTAATTATTTTGTGTATTACTCCTGAGTCCTGATATGTACAACTAAACTCTTACAATTGTGTTTAACTTGATTCCATCCAACATGAGCACGTAAATAAACTTACTTTAAGACAAGCTTCTATCTCAACTTAATTATCACCTAATAAGTGATTATAATAAAAGCCTTTAATATCTAATAATAATTTCTTAAAAAGAAGAAAACCTTTACACGGTGAATGATGATATTTTGCCGCATATACTTCCAGTATATCAAAGACTTGCTAGTGATGAACTCCTTCAACGTTGTGCAAAGTACCCACAACAGAAACGAGTCCTTACACAATAAAATTTGGTCAAAAATACCAAAGAATGTAAATGCTTCAAAACAGCGTGTCGAATTGGCGGTTTCAGAAGCTGTGGCAGAGTTCAACTTGGGTGGCAGCAGAGCTTTGAAAACATTTCAAAACTGTTCCATGCTATCCAACGGTGAAATGAGCTCGCAAAATATGTACAAGACGACATGTTATTAGAGTTAGGACGTCAAAAAAGCGCCGCGACATGAAATTTCAGCATCATCGTCGAGCTGTAAAATTGGCTCAGCTTCGCAGGAATGAAGCTGCCAAGAAAAAAAGAGGGCCCAACTTATGGAAGTGGATTGTTTAGTTGGGTAGTGAAATAAAAGTAGATAAATAATTATAAGAAAAATATTAATACAACGAACATTGTTGTACCACTAAATGTAAACTTTAAACGCTCATATCTCTGTTCGCGTTTTTTCAATTTTAAGATTATTAAAAATGCCAAGGCTTTTTTAATATTATAAGTACATTAATATTTTTTTCTTTCCTAGACAAATGAATATATTTTAAACAGAAGTATGCATTTGGATTTTTGATATCTGTCACACAAATTTTTTAAAAAATTCTTAAAGTTGAAATTTCCTTTTTTTCAGCATTTTTTTTGCAAAATTGCTACAAATTTTTTTTTTTAAAGTTGTTCATTTTAATCGAAATATAAATACATACTTTGGTTTGAATTATCTTCCAATGTGTAAAAATTTGTAAATATGAAATAAAAAAATTTGAAATTTTAAAAATATTGAAATTATAAAAATATAAAAATTGTCTGAGGATCAAAATAAATTCGGGCACCCCTTAAGACTTCGATGGGTTAGTTTTTGTTGCCGCTTAACATGACATATAGACAAATTTTAGCAATTCGTTTAAAATAGTTAACTTATACAATTTTAAATTACTGAGAAACTTAGTTAAATGTGCAAAATGATGTTTCTCAAATTGCTTTATGGTTAATATAAAGAAAACGTGATTATTAAATCCCCATGTGGACATCTTTTTTCTTTCAGTTAAGTACTTTTCTAAATTTGTGTTTATGTTTCAGGTACCTCTCAACTGGGATGTCTTTCCGGGCCCTGGCATTTTCCTTTAGGATGGGCAATAACACTGTGGGAGCGATTATAAAGGAAGTCATCATTGCCATATGGGAAGAGCTGCAGCCCCTTCACATGCAAGTCCCTACAACAGAAAAGCTGAAGAAAGTAGCAGCCGACTTCCCCCATGTTGTAGGGTGCCTCGATGGCAAACATGTGAGAATAAAATGTCCCAGTAATTGTGGTTCCATGTTTTATAACTACAAGAAATTCTTCTCCGTAGTCCTCCAAGCTCTGGCCGATTGCGATTACAAGTTCCTTGTGATTGATGTTGGGGGCTACGGAAAACAGAGTGACGGAGGAACCTTCTTGGCATCAGATTTGTACAAGGCAATCACTGATGGAACTATTTTCTTCCGCAACAAGATGACCTGCCAGACACCAATGTAGAGGCACCATACGTGATGTTGGCGGATGAAGCTTATCCTCTCCTGCCGTTTAAAATGACTCCCTAAAAAGACCTACACTTGATGATAGCACTCGAGTATATAATGAAAGATTGTCACGGGCCAGGAAGACAGTTGAATGCGCTTTTGGAATTTTGTGTTCTAAATGGCGCATTCTTTCCAAACCCATTGAAACAAAAGTGGAAACAGCCGACCTCATTATTAAATGCATATGTCTTCTACAAAGTGTAATCATAGACAATGAAGGTTTTGATGGATGGATGGATGTTTAGGTTTTATTGCACAAGGGCATCTAAGACCATACTGTGCCAAACACTGGGTAATTTTAAGATTAAAATGGAACATAAAAATGACACAGAACATTTAAGAGCTAAATAAACCACTAGGTTTTGATAAATGAAGGTTTTAAAAGACATTTGACAGATGTTTCAATCAATTCCAATTCTGCCAAGACAAACCAGCCTGGTCGGCTAAGTAATGAGCCACAGCAGTACGCCAAGTATTTACAACCTATTTTGATAAATTTGTCTTGTCTTATTCATAATTTTTTTATTATATCATATGGATTGTTGGTTTGAATAAAGCAATAGTCATTCCACGTCAAATTGCCAGCTCAAAATCTTCATGTCACTGAATTCAATCATGATTTTTTCCAAGTACTAGAGACAAATTTATTAGACCCGTATTTTTTATTTTTTCGAAATTCCAAGAATTAAGAAAGTTATGATTTTTTGAAACCGAAAAGAAAAAACCGATTATTTGTGGGACATTTTTAACGGGCCGTTTACAGGTCGGCAGTTATTTTGGCGATGCCCATACCCGAACATAGGACATTCCGCATGCAAGGCGAACGCCGGAACCTACTGGGCCCCCAGACCCCGGACTTTGATTGTAAAAATTGCCACCGAATTCGACGGCCTCTTTACTAGCAAGGGGATCCCTTTGCATTCCTGTAAGTTACAAAGCGAAGACACTTAAGTGCATAATGAATTAAGGAAGTCCAGTACAGCATTAATATTACAGTTTTTTATATTATTTATTCTCTTTTTTGCTTTGATTTTCGGAAATTATTACTGGATTATAAATTTCATGCATCGTGCTTTAGAAGTTCCTCTTCAGTAACCACTTCGTGTAATGCCTGAGCGCTGTTATCACGTGCATTGAATTCTAATTCCAGTAAACCGAGATCTACGGACTGTTTTTACCAGTTCAGCACACATTTTCCAGTAAGCTGAGTTCTGTGCCAACCGGTATCAACAATTCATCACCCAAACATGTTGTACCATTAGTGATGAATACTCACTTCATTAAAATAGTGAATAAATCACTCAATAAAAATGTGAAATATCTTTCAACGTTCATTCCTTTTGGGTATTTGCTAGCTCAAAAAGGAACACTTTATGGGGTAAAAAGCGGGATTTAGACTCCTCTTATCCAAGTGAATTACGAAATCACTCCTGTTTTTTAAACGAACACCAATTCCCCTTTAAAAAACTGTGAGAGTTTTATCACTTATCAGTAAATAGATTTTAGTTCTATAGTTTACCCACTAGGGTTGGCCGAAAAAACTTTTTTGTTTTTATGTTGTAATAGCGTGGAGAAGTTGCGAATTATATTGACAATAAAAATGAAGAAAAAATCGAGCATCTTCCGTTCGCGCATAGGCCCTAAAGTTTGACAAAATATGAAAAACTTCATTTTTTCGATTATTTTTTTTAAAATGTTGAATTAGACAGTTTCGGAATGTAATAGTTTGTAACGTCTTTAAAAAGAGCCTAAAAACGTCTTTTAATTTAGTTTAGATCAGTTGATATCTTCCGGTTGCGCATAAGCCCTAAAATATTGAAAATTTCTCATTTTATTTTGTATATAATTTGTATTTAAATGTAATATTTTTCACTCGTGAATGATAATAAGGTAGAAAAATAATAATTGGTAAATAGACAAGCCAGACAACGTCATTCGCCTAGCTGGAGTGCTCCTCCGCCCTCCATTGTCTCCCTCCACCCTCCAAACAGTGAAAGGTTAGTTTGTTGCCAAAAACTGCCAGTAGTAAACTTCTAGAGAATTGATCGTCAAATCCCGCAGATAGACAGAATAACCATGTTTAGCAAGGATCAGCAATACCTACTTGATATTTCAAAGGCAATAAATCTAGAACTTGTAAAGATTTTGACTATACGGGATCCTGGGCACTTATCACATTCAAGATGGTTGCTAAAAGCAAATAGAACTCTCAGATTGTACATAAGTGAAGAAAACCCTTCTCCTGAACTTCAAGAACTAGTCTTTTTTATATTGAAATCATAATGCCAGAGTGATTTACTATCAAAACTAGTAAACACTTTACAGATGGCCCGAAACTTGTTTACCAAGCAATACAATCTACCAGGTATTTTCCAAAACCTTTGCTAAGTGTTATTGACTCTGATCGAAATGAATGTTTATTTTTTCACCCACCCAGAACACTTACTATTAGACATGACTTAAGATGATAGGAAACACATAAGAGAGCTCAGACTTTGAAGAATTCTGAAGGCAAGGTAGATAGATTCAAGAGGGAAAACAGTAAGAACATTCAAGTCACCAAAAATCAACTTCAATGTGCAAGAATACTCAGAAATGATTAACTGAATTGTCGAAGAGAGATCAGCTTCCAGATGAGAACATTGTTTATTTAGCAGTTCTTTTAGCACAAAGTCACAGCAGCAAAAGGTTAAATTTAACAACAAAAAAGAACTCCATCAGCGGCACGTTTTCATAGCAACCAAATAACAGCTCCATAGCATCCATAAAACAGTGCGTCTCCATAGAAACCATAACTGCCACGGCGAATACACTCCCCACCTTGAAACTTCAGGTTTCAAGAAAACAACCGAAGTACATAAAGGGAACCTTTGATAAATGAAACAAGAAAACAATTAGTCACCTGAAATGGGCAAAATACAAATATTTGATATCCCTCTTTTATACACGCCCTTATCAGTCTTCACTTCCACAACACGCACTTTTCCATCTGATCCAGGGGCTACACTTACAATCCTACCAACCCTCCAATTGCATACTGGCAAACCGTCCTCTTTCAATAAGACAACCATACCTGGGACAGCATTTCCAGTACTAAAGTGCCATTTTGACCTCTGTTGCAAGTTATTAAAATAGTCAAGAGACCATTTTCTCCAAATGAGTTGGGACAATTTAGTAAGCAACTGCCATCGAAATAATCGATTTGTTTAGGGTATCCGCCACGTCTAATTCAGGCAAGGAGTTCAAAGGGCGACCAATTAAAAAATGACCGGCAGTTAACAGAGAAAAGTCATTCGGATCTGATGAACTTGGGGTCAATGGCCTACTGTTTAACATAGCCTCTACTTGATTAGTCACGGTAAGAAATTCCTCAAAGGTTAGCTTATGGTGTCCAATACATCTTTTTAGATTATGTATGTAGCTTTGTTTATGTAAGAATTCTCATTTTTTAAATTTGTACCCTGAATTCAAAAAGTTGTCTGTAAAAGAGCGAGTTGAGTTAGTGAAGGAAAGTAAGTTATGTTTCAACTGTTTGGGAAATCATAAAGTTACCACTTGTAGGTCTAAGTTAACTTGTGGAGTTTGTAAGAAAAAGCATAACATTTATTTGCATTTTTCTGAGGGGTTCGATGAGAATCGACCTTCAACAAGTGGTGAAAATAGTGCCCCAACGGTTGATACTGCTTTAAATCCAAACGCTCAAGTATTGGTTTCGAAGGAAGGTTACTCTGACCAAACTGCAAATTTTTGTGCTGCATCTAGTACGAGTAAGGTAGGCTCCAAAATGGTTTTGCTTAGTACTGCCACAGTTCAGATAGCCGATAGGTACGGTAAATTTCATACTGCACGAGCTTTATTAGATAACGGCAGCCAGGCTAGTTTTGTGTCCAAACAATATGCTAAAAAACTTGACTTGAAACGTAACAAGTTGAGGGTTGTGTCTGGGTTGAATAGTGCCACCTCTGTAATTGATGCATCGGTTAGAACAAGTTTAGTTTAGTTTGAATTATCGTCGCACTAGAGCTACACGATGGCTACGGTTAGAACAAAGATTATAAATAAAGATGGTAGTTTTGAGAAAATTATAGAGTTTTTTTTATTGTTCCCAGTATTCCGGATTTTGCCCCGACTCAGCAGTTTGATATTAGTAATCTGGATTTGGAGAATATCAGGTTAGCAGATGAAAGCTTCAATAAACCAGGGAGTATAGACATTTTATTAGGTGCTCAGGTGTTTTACGAACTTTTAAAACCGGGTAGATTGAACCAACCGGGGTCTGAGTTGATTTTACAAAATTCTGTTAATTTGTTTTTGCGAGGATCATTTTATGAAAACCCATTATAGGGATGAAAAGGGAAAATACGTTGTGTGTCTTCCGGTTGATGAAAATACTAATTTGGGTCAGTAAATTTATAGCAAATAAGAGATTGACTGGTCTATTGAAGAGATAGGATAAAAATCAGGAATTGTCTGAGTTGTATAATGACTTTATGATTGAGTATGAACGTCTCGGTCATATGCAAGTCACTACAGATACCCCTAGATATGCAATGCCTCATCATGGTATTCTGAGACCCGAGAGGGCTACAACAAAGCTCCATGTTGTGTTTAATGCTTCGGCTTTGACCTCTTTTGGTTATTCTTTGAATGATTTTTTGAAAACCGGTGATATTCCACAAGGTGATTTGTTTTCAATTTTTTTGAGGTTCAGGAAGCACAAAATAGTGATGTCTGCTGATATTGTTAAAATGTACAGGCAAATTTGGGTAAATCCATCTCAAACTGATTTGCAGTGTATTCTGTGGAGGGGCAGGGATGATGAGACAGGGTTGTATAAGTTGCTCACAGTGACCTACGGCACAAAGTCAGCACCCTTCTTGGCTACCAGAGTCTTTAAGCAGCTATGCCTAGACGAAGAACAAAGGTTTCCCTTGGCAGCCAAGGCTGCTAGAATCTTATGTGGACGATATTCTCACTGGGACTGAGAACATGGAGAGTGCTAGAGAGCTTCAAGCTCAGCTAACCAGCCTGTTGGATGCCGGTGGCATGGAGCTGCACAAGTGGAGTTCCAATGAAGCCTCCTATCGTCAGTCAAGGCAAGGAGCAAAGCAGTCTCATTTGACAAGCAAGCTACTGGTCCAATAAAGACACTTGTACTAAGCTTGTATCCTGGACAAGACCAATTCATCTTCTCGTCCAAACCCTCCACCAATGCAGTCACGAAGAGGTCCATCCTATCCCACATTTCAAGCTTATTCTCATCAAGGCAGATTTTCATTCAGAGGCTTTAGCTCGAAAAGCTTTCGTGGGATGAAGAATTACCAGATGGCCTTCAAAAGGGATGGAAAAGTTTAGTTTAGATTTAATTATTGTCGCACTAGAGCTACACGATCAAAAGGGATGGAAAAAGTTTGCTGAGTCTTCCTTCATTAAGTGCAATCCATGTTCCACGACGTATTCTTTGTGACAGTGCAAATGAGATTCATCTGATAGGGTTTTGTAATGCTAGTAAGGATGGATTCGGTGCTGTGATCTACGTCCGATCCAAGAGCCCATCGGGAGAATCAAGATTCTCTTCTGTGCAGCAAATCTCGTGTGTCGCCAATATCCAAGCCTTTGAGTATACCCTGTCTCGAGCTGTGTGGAGCAGAGGTACTGACCAAGTTAGTGGTGAAGGTAGTGTGGCGACGCGCCGAGACGAGAAGTACGGAAGATCGTCGGTGGTGGCGCTCTTCGTCTGTGATCACCCGTGGTGGCGCTCATCTACTGGAAATTCTACTACGCAAGCCCCACAGTTTAAGCTGCTCTATAAGAAGACTGCACACCGGACTATCTCCCTCTTTTTAGTAATTTTTACCAAGTTTGCTGCCGGCGTGCGGTGCCCAATTGGTTGGTTTTGAATTATCGTCGCACTAGAGCGGTACATGCGGTGCCCAATAATCAAGTTAATTTATGTTTTATATTTAATAACTTTTCTTGTTAATGAGTTCTTTAATAAATTTTTGTTACAAGCATTGATTAAGGTAGTATTTATTTAACCTAGCATTCGCACACGCTTGTACGGTGGTGACTATCGGACTTAAGAATTTTCGTAAGTTTATTTTGAAGCGCCCTGCACCGCACGCGGGTAACGCCCCTAAATACGTTTCAACGCTCAAGTTCAAGGATGGATGGATGTTCGGGTTTTATGGCGCAAGGGCATCTTAGGCCATACTGCGCCAAACACTAGGTAATCTAATTAAAAAGGTAAAACAGGTTCATAAAAGCAACACACAACATTTTAAAACAATTAGAAATCTAAAGAAACACAAGCTATTCATAATATTTACACATAAAATTTAAAGACAGACATCTAAATCAAAGAATAAAAACCAATATCAATTAAAAAGGAAAACAGGGCATGATATGGGGGATGTGATAAAATGTGAGGAATAGACGGGTTTAAAACATTAAAATATTTAAGTCCGCTCAGTGTAAAAGCTGGATAGTCGACTAGTATATGATAAACACTCAATGAAACATGACACATATGGGCTGATCTTCCGCCAGCAGAAGATGCACATGTGTGAGTCTCGTGTGCCCAATCAGGAGGCGTGCCAGCACTACCTCCTGCCTTCTGCTCAAGTTCAAGCTTCAAATTTCTCAAATGGTTGTCGGTGAGTGGAAATTTCATCGATTTTTTTCTCTTGACCGTGTTGTTTAAGATCTGATATTTATGTGCAATTTCACGTAGCTCTTTCATCTGTTTACTGTTCGCGGACCATTTCAACGTCTTAGTTTGTAAACAACAGTTTAAAAGGGTCGACTTTTTTTTAATTCATAAGGGCAAATAGTGATGATGCCTCACTTGCAACGCCCCCCACCCAGATTGTAAACCGGGTTGCTTTCCGCCCCCCACCTTTTTGGGAGTCTAATCCCGAGTTGTGGTTCGGGCAATTGGAGTCTCAGTTTCACATAGCAGGCATATCAGCGGATGTAACCAAATTTCATTCCATTGTAGCTGCTTTGGCTGCCAACGTACTTTCATGTGCGACAGAATTGATTCGTACTCCACCAAGTGAAAAAAATGTACGACACTTTAAAGCAGCGCATCCTTGACCAATATGTGAAATCTGACTCTTCTCGTTTGAAACATTTACTCCAAGATTTAACATTCGGCGATAAACGACCATCTCAGCTTTTACTCGAAATGCGTAATTTAGCTGAAGGTAAAATATCAGATGAGGTCTTGCAGTCACTATGGTTACAGCGACTACCTGTTTCGATACACAAGTGTTGTCAGTATCTAGTGAACAACTGGCCGGCCTATCAAATATAGCCGATAAAGTTAATGAAGTTTCGGGTTGCACAATCGGAATATCCAGTGTCTCACACGCGGAAAACGTAGTATTAAAATCGCTTAGGGAGGATATAGCCTCGCTTAAAGCGGACATGAAACGTCTAACTTTTGACTCCAAAAACCGCTATAGAAGTCATAGTCGCGGCAGGTCACAAGGTCGGAGTAGTTCTAGCAGTAGGTCTGAAACACTGGTGCAGTGCTGGTATCACAGGCGGTTCGGTAATAAAGCACGATCTTGAAATAAACCTTGTAATTGTCCGGAAAATAATTAGGCTCGTCTGTTTCTTCGGCTGCAGACGAAAATTTGAGTTTCAGCCGTTTATTTGTCATCGATAAAAAAAATTCTTTTGAAAATTGTTGTCACTAATAGAGAACCTAACAGAATTTCCCTTAATAAACATGTGTTTTGGAACTGTAAGCGCGAATTTTGAACTTAAGGATAAGGAACCCAGGGAAACCGTTAATAAAATAGTTGCGTCACCAGATATATTAGATTTGAGAAAAAATGAATTTGATATTAATATGTTTGACTTAAGTCATTTACAACAGACGGATAGGTAAAAATTTGAAGATTTATTAAATAACTACTGCATGGCGTTCTCGTCATCTTTAAAAACTATTGGTCATTGTGATAAAGTAGTTGCCCAAGTCCATTTAACTAATGACATCCCTGTTTCCTGCAAAAGTTATCCTATCCCATTCGCTGTTCGTGAAGAGGCCAAGGCCATAATAGATGAATTAATTGAGACAGGAATTATTACTGATTACTGAGAGCCATTCTAATTTTGGGCCCCTTTTTATTAGTAAAAAAGCCTAGCAAGGGAGAAAATAACAACAAACAGATATCGCAGTGCAGTCGATTTTCGGCTTCTTAATTCATTTGCCATACCTTTCCCTGTCAGGCCTCCCAAAATTTCCGATTTCATCAGTGAATTAAACGGACATAAGTACTTTACTACCCTTGATTTAAAGGAAAGCTTTTGGCAACAAGCTTTAGACCCCTCACACCAAGAAAAGCTAGCCTTTGCTTGTATGTTCGGCAATTTTCAGCCTACCTCCATGTATGGGTACAAAAATTCCCCAGCCTATTGTTGTGTCACTACACAACAAGCTAAATGTAAGACCAACCTAAATATCTAATTTTTCTAAGTAATTGAAATTTAACATTTCAATTTGAATGATTTGGTTTTAAAAAAATAATTATTGGTAACTGAAATAAGTCTTATAATACTGATTTTTCTTTTAAAAAGGAATACTTTTATGCAATCACTCAATTTTGTCTCAATAGAAAGATTTGACATGTATTCTCCAATAGTGTTGAGTTTGTTTGACAACTGTATTTTTCATTATGTGAGGTTAATAGCTTTTGTAAAGGTTATTTAGGTATTTTATTAATTATTTAGCTGCTGTGGAACAAGTTGCATGTGAGAACGCATTTAATTTTAAATTCCGCTTTATTTGCGATTTTTTCTGTGTTTTTTTTATGCCTTTTAACAAGTTACCAATTGCCATGTGCTGATCAACAGTTGAGACTTTTTCACTACCAGGCTTCAAATCGGACATTTTTGTGCATCTTCTTCACGGCATCCATCTTGTCCAGACAACGTCACTCTTCGTTGTTCCCGCGCTTTTCCCTCCAGCCAATAGCCATCCCATTCTACAATTACATCACGGAGTCATGTGACTGACAGGGGCCAATAACATCGGGCTCTGGGCAGTTTGGAGGTGGACGACTCGGGAAAAAGGATACATTGCTGACTTGAGAACTTGAAATAGCAAGTGGTTCGAAAAGATGCTTCTCGCTTTTGACGACTGGACATAAAAAAATATGTCGCGGTGCCCTAAAGACGTGGGACGGCAAAGGCCGGTCCACATGGACAAGTAAAAAGGATCCCAACCATCATCAATGTGCCATGGACAAGGAATTCAGCTAAGCTATCTTTTCTATCTAACTCTATTTCTTTAACCTTTATATGCCACGGAGATCTCGTATCGTTGTTAAAATTTTGTCTTACGCCTAGCACGTGGTTCTGCCATGCCGCTTGCTCATCGTAAATTCGCCATAAGCGAAAGGCGTGCTTTAAACTTAAATATTTTTTCTTTATTTAAAATTCTTTTTTTTTCTAATTAAGTTCCGATTTTATTTAGTCGTTTGATTTTTTTTTGTGTTCCACACGTGCAGCTCTTAATTATAGATATCAATATGTATGCCTAACTGTCTTAAAATCATGTTCAGTATTTGTTTCCCAAATTGCTGGAAATCACTCAATCAAATATTGCTTGTCACATTCATTAAACAAAGTTATTGTGTATCATAAAATTCACGTAAATTTAAGTCTTAAGCCTCACGTTATCCACATGCTGTGTTCCCATATGAAGAGGATAATGTTAAGTAACTTAGATTTAGAAATTTAAATATTGTACTTGTTTTCAAACCTATCAAGCAATTTATATCTATCTGTCATACCCATTGGTAATTAAATTAATGTATTTGATCAAACTTTATCCAAGATGACTAGGCCTAATTACAATGCTTGTTTTGCATGTTGAACGATTATAGCAAGAATAAACTTAAAAATTGTGATTGTACTGCTAGTAAATAATGTCTGATTTGTTTTTTAAACTTAAAGATTGTGTTATGTATTATTTCTTCAATTTCATTGGTCACATGTGTCCTCAGGAAAACCTGGATCTTTTGAAAATTTATTTAATTATTGTTAATGCATGTACACACTTTAGTTTCATTTGGCCTTATCAGGACTCTGCTCTTAATCAAAATTCATTTTCTTAACTATTTGTCATTTTTTTTTCTTTTGTGTAAAATCTGTGTGGACTTCTGTTGTTATTACAACACCACATAAAGATTTTTGGTGCCGTGACCAGGACACGTTTTTAAAAACTGAGACTGTGTGACAAGTGAGTTTGGAGATTTAATTAATATGTGAACACTAGATATATATTTTTTTTTCTTTCTGCTCAACTCTACACAGGACAAGGTTAGTATAATTTTCTGTTGTGACATTATTTTGGGGAGCTAATTTGCTATTTAACTACAAACATGAATCAAAATCCCCCACCACCCGACATTCAAAACCCTCCGGTATTAGGAATACAACCCCCCCTCAACCCCCTGAGGTCTTGACCAATCCCTTCTTACTCGCATCAATCCCTCCACTTAGTGGTAAAAACCACGGGGATTTTTTCGAAACTTTAGATGCAATGGGAAATCTGTCGAATTGGTCGAATGACCAAAAGTTAGTGATAACCAGATTAAAACTGGAAGGACCAGCCCGAGTGTTTTTCATGTCAACACTAAGAGATCAGGTGAACATTACTTTTCAAGAGCTGAAAACAGCTATTGCGACACATTTCACACCTTGCATCACTATAGCCCAGGGAATATCCAAACTTACCTCGGCAATTCAGGGACCAAGTGAATCAGTGCAAGATTTTGCTGTAAGAGTGGAAGGTTTGGCAAAAAGCACAAATGCCCCCGCTGATTTCACTACACAACTCATATTCTCTCAGTTCATATCTGGACTGAGACAGGACATAAAAACACAAATTCACATCCAAAACCCTAGAGATTTCACTGAGGCACTTCAAACTGCGATCAGAGTAGAGAAGGCATTTAAAGACATAACACAAAATGTCAACAGTCTTGAAGCTTCGGCTGGCCCACAAGGGCTCACGAGTCAGACAAAAATGCATTCATAACTGTAGTAGAGGCGCTCACCAATAGGATAGACACTTTGGCAAAACAAGTAGAGGAATTGACACTAAAAAATGCAACCTCAAACAAACCCAAATTAATTTGCCAATTTTGTAACAATGTGGGCCACTCTATAGAAGCCTGCAGAAAGAAGCTCTATTGTGAGCACTGCCGCAAACAAGGCCATAGCATACAAAACTGTTTCCGGTGCAACCGCCAAAACATGCCTCAGGGACAACAGCACCAAGTGCCAAGTAATTTCCCCGACCCAACCCCACCTTTTCAACATGGGTATTCACCAAACTCCGACATAGCTCTAAACGATCATGCACATAACTACAACTTTTCTTCTAACCATGCACTTATAAACCACTTGCCCATTGTGCCTATTTTGATTGACGGTGTACAATTTAATGCACTTATCGACAGCGGTGCCAGCATAAATGTGGCATCAGGTAAGATTTTACGGCAAATACACAGTTTTAAAGAGGAAGACACACACACACCAACATAACAATAATGACAGGCATATCTGTTAACATTTCTAGAAGCATAAATTGTAAAATAAAGTTGGGTGAACAGAACTTCCTAACAAACTTTTTCATGACTGATCGACCGTTATCACCAAACTTTCAAATCATTTTGGGTTTACAATTTTTATGTGCATATGGTTTTGAAATTAATTTCAGAGAAAAGATTGTTTTTAATGAAAACACTAGGGTGAGTTGGGAAAAAACTCCCACTCATAACAATCAAAGTCAGAATCTTGTAAACACAAACAGAGAAACAGAGGAAAACATAAATCAAACCAATAATGTAAACTTTGGCATTTTAACAACAAAAACAAAAATTCCCCCTCGCTCTCAGAAAATGGTACAACTTAGAATATCAAAGAGGGAAAACATTAATGTAAATGATGTGTTGCTTATTGAACCAAATTATGCGCTTAGATAAACTACATATTTAGTGGCAAATGCCATATCAGCAGTAACTGACACACACTTATGTCATGCACAAATTTTAAACCCCACTGATCAAACTTTAACATTAAATAAAAACAAAGTTGGTATCACTTGTGCCTTTGGATGTTGAGAATCTAGACCTATCAAAACATGTAAACACTATAGAAATTCAGGAGGATAAAGATTTTAACACTAAATTTAATTTGGAACATTTGCAACACGAAGAGAAAGAGAAAATAACACTACTCCTAAATGAATTCAAACACATTTTTGCCAACAACATCAGTCAGTTAGGTAATTGTGACATTGTACAACATCAAATACATCTAACAGATAACATACCTACACGACAGAAGCCATACAAAGTTCCTTATCACCTAAAAGGTGAAATGAATAAACAGATCAATGAACTATTAGATGCTGGCATAATTGAACCATCCACTTCATCATATGCAGCACCAGTTTTATTGGTAAAGAAATCAGATGGATCTTTTCGCCTTTGTGCTGATCTCAGAAAGATTAATGCAAAAACTTTACCAGATAATTTTCCAATACCAAATATGTCCGAAATGATAGACTTGCTCTCTGGAACCAAATATTTTTCGTCACTTGATTTAACAAGTGGCTTTCACCAAATGTCAATGCATCCAAGTTATGCACATTTAACAGCTATTGCCACTGAAGCTGGCCACTTTCAATTTAGGCGCATGCCATTTGGACTTAAAAATGCAAGCTCGAGTTTTCAAAGACTAATGAGCATTGTACTTTCTGGTTTATCACACTTACAAATTGCTGTGTATATTGATGATGTGATCATTGCAAGCAACACAATTGAAGAACACATAGATAAGTTAAGAGTCGTTTTCCAGAGACTAGATCAGGCAAATCTTAAATTAAAACCTAAAAAGTATTCTCTGTTAAAGAATGAGGTTACATATTTAGGTCACAGAGTAAAAGAAGGACAGGTTGAACCTGATCACGTAATATTGAATCAATAACAATGTCATTACCCCCTAAAACGAAAAAACAAGTACGAGCATTTTTGGGACTAACTGGGTTCTACAGAAAATTCATACCTAATTACTCAAAGATAGCCCTTCCCCTAACAAACCTTACTAAGGAATCTTGCGGTTTTAATTGGACAGCTCTTGAGCAAGATGCCTTTAACAAATTGAAGGATTCCCTTACTTCACAACCATGTTTAAATCTCCCTGAATTCTCTAAGCCATTTGCTTTATGCACAGATGCTAGCAAATATGCTTTGGGAGCTGTACTTATACAGGAAGATGAAGATGGATTTCCTCACCCCATAAGCTTTGCTTCTAGAAAATTAAATCCCCCCAGAGATTAACTATTCTGTTTTTGAAAAAGAGGCATTAGGGGTAGTCTTTGGTATTAACTATTTTAAACAATACTTATATGGGAAAGAATTCATTGTTTATTGTGACCAACAAAGTTTATCACACATATTCAAACTTAAAGACCCAACATCTAGAATAGCTAGATGGATTTTAACCCTCCAGGATTCCACACAAAATTGTACACAAACCAGGAAGATTAAATCAAATGGCCGACTACTTATCAAGAGCTAAATTTAATGAACACACAGACATTCCAAATGAAACTGTTCCTAAACAGGTAAACAATATAAACATTGAGTCTTACAATCTAAACACCTTAAATACAGACGAGATCATACAAGCCCAATTAAATGATGATACTTGCAAGAAAATAATACATAAACTTAACAATATTCCTTTCCCACCCTCCTCGCCAAAATTTTTCCTAAACAATGGTATGCTCATGTGTGGGCCCAAAACAAATAAACCTAGAGACCAAAATAGACTGCTGGTTCCACAAAATTTAATTCATTTAATTTTGACAACTTGTCATGATAATAGTGCAGTTGCTCACCCGGGACTTTCGAGAACCCTACACAGAGTAAAGAGTAATTTCCTTTGGTATGGGTTGTACAAACGAGTTAAAAACTATGTGGCCTCTTGCCCATCTTGCATTGAAAGACGAGGTTTTGCAAAGCCAACGAAGGCTCCAATTCAAAAAATCCCAACACCCAGCCGTCCATTTGAGAAAGTGAGTATTGATGCGGTTGGAAGTAGTAAAATATAATATAAGTAGTAAAATATAGTAAAATATCCATGCCATACACAAGCAGTAGAGCGTTGTATTAAACTTCTTACAGAAGCTTCTGCTGCAGTTTGTGGACATGATGCACGTGACGGATTTATAAGATCCAGAATTGCATCAAGAAATGCATTGCCAACATTTGAAAACAAATGTCAGTTCCTGAAAGCTATATGAGAACTTTAAAGTAAATCTATGAAAGTTAGTGAGGGTGGTGGAACTCGATTTGCAGCCACCTCCACGTGGTGAGTTCTGGGTTGTTTTCTGAAAGAAAAGAAGCAATCAAAGAGCTGCATAAAAATTGGTAAGTATTTTTACTAATTTTCCTGTCAAAATACAAATTTCAAGAGGAATCGCAACTGAACCATCGATAAACGCTTATCGAGCGTGACCGTCTCTGTCACCTGCCCGTCTGACAAGCCTGTAGGCAAGTCTAATAGATATCATTTCAACTCTTCTATATGCTGCTTAGATAGTTTCATGGTGTTAGATAGAAAACCACAAATAGTACTGTAAAGAAGCTACAAATGGGGTGACTGCTGCAGTCCCCTGCCCACGCGACGGGCCTGCCGAAAATTTATCGAAATGACACAGACATCTTTTTAAAACTTAAACACATCTAGAAAATATTTGGGATGTTTCTTTCTGTTTCACAGAAACCTAAACAATATTTTTCGGATTAGCTGCACCGTTTTACCACATTTCATGTAGATACTGTGGGTTAAGCAGGGGGCCGCTTCCCGCGTCATTGCATTCAGTAATTATGAATTTTTTAACGGTTTTTCGGTATTAAATGCAAGTTGAAGTGTCAAACTACTATTTTTCTTCATTAAATAATTTTTACCCTTTATAATTTTGAAGCTATAGGGATTTCGGACAAATTTTAGCAGATTTTTTTAAAAATGGCTAAATTTCAAGGTCACTTGGGCACCTGAAGATATTTTTTGATTTAGTTAAGATTTTACCCCATTAATTGCCTTGCCATAAGGCAACTTTTTCGCACTAGCCGTTTTTGATTTTCGAAAATAAGTTTTTCGAACCACCCTAATGAGCAGTGTGAGTTGGCATTTCAAACTTTGCAAAGGAAATTCTTTGAACGACCTTTACTTCAGCAGGCCGACTTCTCAAAGCCCTTTTATTTAATGACTGATGGCAGTGCATTTGCGATTGCATCTGTTTTGGCTCAGGAAGTGGAAGGCGAATTAAGGCCTATAGCATACTTTTCAAAAAGATTGTCACCCAGCCAACAGAAATACTCGACAATAAAAATCGAATTATGTAAGCAATTTTCGAGAGTGTTAAGCATTTTCGAGATTATCTGTACTCCCATTTCTATATTTTATGTGACCATAAGCCGCTCTTTTTGCAAAGTCGTTGTCTAATCCTGCCTCTGTGGTGTGCGAACGGCTGCTTTTTCTGCAAAACTTTTCTTACACGGCAAAGTGGGTTCGCAGTGAAACACACTATTTACCCGATTACCTCTCAAGACACCCTGTTCAAACAGAAGAGGTTGTTTTCCCACCAAAACATGATCGTAAACGCCATTCAGAAAACGGCTTTGTGTGAAGATAATGGCCCACGTATCCCATGTACGAAGGTGCTCTGGGAAAACTAAAAGCATTACAATCATGGTTCGAAAGGAGTCCCAGAGCAAATTCTAAATTCATACATGAATAAGTCAGTATTAGAAATAATGCTTTCTGAAGGAGTTTTGAAAAATAAAAGGGTAGTTCTGTTTATTGAAAACGTGATGAGAGGCCGCTTGAGAGAAAAAGCTTGTTATGTTAATAATTGTATCATGTTTATTGTAGGGGAGGTAACAAAATTGATGCGAACCGACGTAATAGCCATTAAAAAAATCTTTAATGTTTGTGCTAAATTGAAAGTTTAACCTCTTAAGAGTTATTTATAATAGGAATATCTTTACAACCCAAGAATATGGCCATTCATTTAAAAGAATGGATTGTATTGTTGGCTTGCATTCCAAGATTGCTGTATCGATATCGAAAATTGTTGTTTTAAATTGGAGTTTTTTTTTATTGGCCACAAAATGGAAAGTTTCAAATTCTAAGTGTGCATACAAGCAATTTAAAAACTTATGTTTAAATATTTTATGTGTTGATGATATAGATACTGACGCAATCTTGGCACTCAAGCCTTCCAATATAATCCATAAGTATGGTATAATGTCCTTGAAAGAAAATGTTGACCTAAAATATTTAATTCCTTTGTGCTCGACTTCTAAAGATTAGAAAATATCTTCTATAGTCCTTACGATTACAACGCAATCTTGCTTATTCCCTATCCCCGCATGTGGTTTTTCTGGAACTGGCATGAAGGATACTCTTATCGATCCCCCCCCCCCCCTATTTGTGTTTGGAGAGGCGTTGTGATTTACCTCAGAGCTATGGCAAATTAAATCCATTGCATTGGTACTGACCCCATTTGCTTTGTCGGTCTTTGGCCAAGTCGGGTGTTCACTCGGGTGTCCACCCGGTTATTTAACAAATGTTTTTAAAATTTCGAGGCCTGTTAACAGTATCCCAAGTGCGCCCATAGTTCAATGCTAATTTTTCTAAACCAAGTGCTACAAAACATCAATATCAGTCATATAAAGACTGTTGAAATTTATTTTATGCAAAATCTTATTTCTTGTTGCAACAGTGGTTGAAGAAAAATTATGGTGTCAATGCTATTTTTAAAAAAAGGCGTTGCGCCACTTGCAAACTATATTCACTGCTTTAATCACAGGGTGGATGTTATTCGAACAGCGCCACACATCGCCGATTATATTTCTTTGATGCAAAAACTTTACACATTTGTTAGTTGCAGCACAATTCATACACAGTGGGTAGCTGTACAAAAAGGGGATGGAACTCAAAACGATATCAGGTGGGCATGCCAATCACCAATGTTCGAAGTTTTATGCAAGAGGTTTGAATGCTTATATATTGTTTTGATAAAAACTAGTGATAGCAACAACAATAATGCTGATTATCATATTTTAAGATTCCCACTAGTAAGATGCCACTCATGGCACAAATTCATACTCTTTTAAACTGGGAACTCTTTTGGTTGTGGACGAATTTAGAGAAGGTGTTCCTGTTGCATGGATGATATCCAACAGAGAAACAGCCACTGCATTAAGTTTTTTTCAGGCTGTTAAAGAAGAAATGGGAGAAAGTCATTTCTCCAAAAATCTTCATGAGCGACAGGGCTCCTCAATTCTTTAACAGTTTTCACGAAGTATTTGGAGGAAATATTAAAAAGCTTCTCTGTCATTGGCATGTCTTAAAGGATTTCAAACGCGAGATCAAAGGTTGAAAATCCGGAATCCCAAAACAACATCGATAAAGCCTTGTGCACATTGCTGGATGAACCTTACATTGATGAATTATTAAGTGAATTCATGGATACTTTGAAAATGAGCTCTTTTACATATGATTTCTTAGCATACTTCGAGAGAGAATGGCTTGGAATCTAGGAAAAATGGGCTAAATGATTCCGAGTTAGTGCTGGAATGAACACATATGTTTCTAGAAAAATTTCATAAAAAGCGAAAGTAGTATAGCAAGGGTTTCCTTGAAGGTAAACGTGTGGATAAGGCATTGCCATTCTGTTTGACTTTGTAAAGGACATGAGGCGAAAACGTATTTTTGAAAAAAGACCAACTAATGAAAAGGGAACACAGATCAACATAAGTCATCGTGCATTATTTGCTTTATCCTGCTCATCTTTAACCATGACCTCCTATTCATCCTGGACCCTTAAGTCGGGAAAACTTAATGAAACATGTAACATCAAAAGAAATGAGCTGTGTTCTAGAAATTGCATTGAATGTAACATCTGCTTGCATTCCTACTCGTTATTTTCTGGAGTATTTTGGATATGCCCTAGCCCAAACCTGGGACCTTTTGCATGCAAGGCAAGTACCTTACAAATTGCGCTCCCCACCCGTAACAAGGACTTAACCTATAAAAACATCTCCTTGACATGACGCCTTGACTCACTCTACCTTCTCTCCCAAAGGCACCACCAGTTATGCCTAAACCTACTGTTTAAGTCTATTAAGCTTGAGCTTCTGTTAATTACTATGATAGCAGAAATCAGGGAAAAGGTAGGCACCTGTGTTAAAAAAAAACCTGAATAATGCTGCTGCATAAGAAACCCTTGATGGCAGGCTATGTTTGCCGCTAGAAACCCATTTTCTAACATTATAAGTTGTAATTTTGCCGTTTTATTTATTTTTTAGTATTAATAACATATCATCGACAAAATATTTGATTTTCGATTCTATTCCGAAATCATATATTAAAATCTAAAAAAGTCCCATTTATTTTTAAATCATTATAAAGATTTTTAATGTGCCCTGAAATTCGTAGTCGTTCTTGAAAGTAGTAAAAAAAACTCTTCAGTGTCAGTGAAGTGATTCTAATTTTTTCACAATTGGTTTCATTTAAACTCATAAATCAGAATTGGAAATGCACAATTTTACCAAATAAAACTACAATTTATAGTTATTCGTCAATTACATAGATGGCGCCGCAAGGAATAACTCAAAAATTGAACTGTGACGTCACTGCCAGAAACTGAGGTCGTTAACGGTAAAGCCCTGGATTCTCCCCGAATCAGGCTGAAATGTAATTGAAACTCTTCGAATTCACGCGTGATTGCCCTGCGAACGCTCTCGAAAAATTGTATTAGATGGCGTTGTTTTTTGCCATCAGCCAATGAAAAATGCAAATAGAGGGCGCTTTCACTCAGCTCCGACTCATCCTAGTGTCAGAACATTCATTCTTTCACTAGCCTTCGACAACTTACATTGTCTCTAAAATGAATTCTTAAATTCAACGAAAACGATCGTCCGGAACGTATCCACCAAGTAAAAAGTCTAAATTACAGACTTCTTTCAACCAAGTTCCTGTGCCCACCTCTACAGACGTAGCAAACGATTGCAGTGGAATCCCAGAGAGAGATTGGTTAACTGCTATATGCCAGTCTCTAGGAGAAGTTCCTGTCGTCGACATAACTTCAGATGACCATCCTCAGCTGATCATCCACTCCCAGCCTACAAGCACCCCCGCCACATCCGATGAATCAATAACAGCCCACGACTAGATCGAACAACTTCAGACTTTTGTCGAAGCAGCAGGTCCCGGGTTCGTAGACGAGCCATCCACATCGACTCGCCCCGTTGTTGAAGTTACAACAGTCCACAACGAGATCGGACGACTCCATTCGTCAAATCCTAAGAAGAAATTTGTGTCAACCATCTACAGGGAATCGAGTAAAACTCTACAAGAGTGGTCATTGGACGACTGTACAACTAACTCTCATACGAATAGACTGTAAACTATATATTCATCTACAAAAGCACTCACCTATACTTACATATTAATGAACATTCCCACTTACGTTGACTTTAAGGATAAAATTCACCAAGTTAACGTTGCATACGAAAGTTCCTCCGTCTTCTACAACAATCAACTTATCATATTTTCCAGAAAAAATCAGTTGGTGATGCATCAGATTTTTCATCGAGGTGAGTTTAAATTAAAGTCAAACCCATTTAAAATTTCACATTCTACCCTCTTGAAAATTCGAGAAACTCTTTTTGATATAGATAGAAATATCGAAAATGTTTTCATTTCTGATGTCCTACCAGAAAATTTTTTAGAAAAATCTGATCCACTGCCAACTCATTTTTCTGACCTGATGGAGGAATTCATTTTATCTTTACAACGCGAAATTGGGCGAAATGTCAACAACCTTTTCAAGTGCCCAGGATGTGAAATCATGGATCCATCGCACACCAACCATATCTGCAAGACCACCAACTACAATCAAAAACTTTGTTCTAAGGGCACAGATGCTTTTTTAATATTAGACGTGAAACGTGTTATAGAAGATTTAAAAACTATGGGTATTTTGGAATGTTTCTCAAAATCATTTTTTAATGGCTTGTATTTTTTTTTCATATAGCATCTAGACTGATGGAAGTACCTGTATAATCACTTCCCCAATATAATATGTATACCTTTTAGGATTTAAATAAAGATTGATGTCGCCTTATTCGTGTATTTTTATAGTCTAACAAATTAGAATTATATAAAAAATGTGTATTTAAGTTTTTAAAAATTTATTTGTCAAATGTTTTCAGAATTTAAATAATCTCAATTTTTTTTCATAGCATAAAACCAACTACAAAATTCTAATTTTGATAACTTCTTAATATATTTTAAAATAACTCAAACTATAAATATATTTTCAAAATCATTTATAATACTTTGAATACTGTCAAAGACGACATTTTACAACAGTTAATTTTGAATATACCATTACTACTATCAACTATGATGGTTATTAGTGATTAAAACTTCAAAAAGTGGATTATCTCGCTTATACCAAACAGTAGCCATTAGAGAATTATACAGTAATTTAATAAAATATATAAACCTTTTTTCAAACATGAAATGGCGTTCTAACTTAAAAATAATTATCTTAATATATATATATATTAAAAATTATTTAAGTTAAATAGCCTTTTACTTAAAAATATAATATTTTAGAAAAAAAACTTCATATCAGATACAAGATTTTCAAACTAAAGTTAACAGAATACCATAAGAATTCTATGTTGGATAACCCTAAACAATCTTATCCCCTTTACAATCTTAGAAGCATTCTCACATACAACCTTTAAAGCTAACTCTTAAAAGCCCCAAAAAAGCCAATTATACCCCACTTTAAACTTTAAAACCCCTCACTTTAGAACTAATGGGAAAAAATCAATTAACCCCCATCGCGAATACCTGCCAGTATCACAATCTACCATCGTTTGAGAAATAAGAGTTATGACCCTTTTAAGAGATAAAAGCCTCCCTACAGTGCAGGCATTTCCACTATTGACACATTAAATGTTTATACTAAACCATAGGGAAAAAAAGCTTTTAAGATATTTTCAACCTAACATCATTCGCTTTTCTAGAGGACGATCTGCTAGGACCTTTCATTCCAGCTCGCTCATGAAAAAGCAATATAATAAGTCATACTAGCATAGGCTCATCTTACGGATCCAAACCTATGAATCCTCTGGCAACTAGTTACTTTCAAGATGTTTGACTTCATCGCTATCGGACATTTTACTACACCGCGTTGCAAAATGATAGCACCACTTTGTTTATTCCGAGTAAAAACTGTATAGTATATTTTTGAATAAGTTTGTAATACGTCCAGAAAAATAGAACAGTATAATTAAGTGACATACAGGATATCAAGCTGTGAGAAGTTTTGAGTTTGGCTTAATAAGAAAATGTTTAAAACAAATGGACATTTGCTGTTGCAAAATGATAGCACCACTCTTACTTTTAAGTAAACAGGCGAAATTGTATGTGTTAAAGCTCCTCACGGAGGATAGAAATAGGCAACCGGAAACTTTCCTAGCCATAAAAGCTTTGTTTGATCTAGTAAAACTAACCTTACTTGCATTTATTCTGAATAAGTCAAGTCAATAGATTTGAAAAGGTGTGTATTAAGTATGGGTAGGATAAAGCAATTATCAGATTTTGAAAAGGGACAAATTGCAGCTTTCAACCAAGCAGGATTGTCGTCAAGGAATATAGCAAGACATATTGGACGTTCACCGCACGTGGTTAATAACTTTCTCCATCTTGGATCGAAATATGGGGTGAAGAAATCAACTGGACGACATCGAAAGCTAACATTTCGGCAAGAAAGATTAGTTTTAAAGAAACTAAAAGTCGGTGAAACATTGACCAGACTATCACGAGACCCCACCATCAACGTTCACAAGTCTACTTTATCAAGAGTGGTTAAGCGGAACGAACATCTTGTGTACAAGAAAAAGAAAACACAACCGAGACTTACAGAGCTTCACAAGCAAAAAAGGATGCAATGGGCTAAAGAACATACGACTTGGAAAGAACAGTGGCATCAAGTAGTATTCAGTGACGAAAAAAATTCAACTTAGATGGTCCTGACGGATGGGCGTACTATTGGAGGGATCTCCGAAATGAAGAACGTATTTTCTCTAAGAGACAGTGTGGGGGAGGATCGCTAATGGTTTGGGCTGGTTTTGGAAGCGCAGGGCAGACCAATATTGTGTTCCCCTCTGGTCGAATGAAAGCAGAAGACTACCAAGACATGTTGGAAGACAATTTGTTGCCGTTAGGAGAAAAAATTAGGGGTCCATTTTGGAAATTCCAACAGGATAATGCCAGTATTCATGTTGCCAACTCGTCTTGGGAATGGTTCCTGGATAACGGTGTGCAGGTTATTAACTGGCCAGCTTGTTCTCCTGATTTGAACCCAATAGAGAACGTTTGGGGTATCCTAAGCAGGGCCGTATACGCAAACGGAAAGCAATATGCAACTATTCAAGAATTGAAAGACTGTATTATAAAAGAATGGGAAAATTTAATGCAGATGTACTCAAACGTCTAGTCAAAAGCATGCCTGATCGAATTTTTGAAGTTATAGCCAAAAGGGTTCCTTTACAAAGTATTAATTATGACTGGTCCTATCATTTTGCAACATAATATTTGCATTTTTATTTCATTACATGAAAAGTTAAACATGTATTACGTTTTTATTTTGTTATTTTAATTCTTATTTTATATATTTTCAATAAAAGTATTAATTTCAATGATTTCTTTCAATTATTATATGCTAGGTTGAAATACATGGTGGTTCTATCATTATGCAACGCAGTGTATGTATGAAAACGTACCTGTGCCTATAGAGGGTTTAAATTTTGCAAACAAACCCTGCCTTCCTCTGATTGGTTACCACCAAAAACTACCAAGTTAACTTCCGGTTGAGACACCGGAAGCTCGTTTTCGTCGCTAGCTTCCATGTTGATTGTTGATCTTGTGTAAAGTGTTTGTTTTTGTTTACTTGCGTTTAAAAGTTTTATATTAATAATTTCATACTCTTGAAAATGACAAGTACATATTGCAAGCAATTAGATGTGCCGGCCCGCTTAAGGTATAACGAGAAGTTATATTGTAAGGGACTGCAATTACCGGATCCCTTAGACATTGAATTGAGGAGCATATTTTTTCGGACGACACAAGAAATTGGCCCGAATTAGAATTCGGAGATATTTATATGTACCTTGTTGAAACGGTGTGCTGGTACACGAAAGATCAGTTTCGATCATATAAGTTGTCAGAAGGTTATAATGTTTTTCCAGTGGAAAAGTTAAAAAAAATTTGGACTTATTGTGTTCTGCAGAAGACTTGTACGATGATTGTTGCACAAGTTGAAGCTGGGCAGACCCTTAAAAAGTATTATGAGCCATGGGCAGTTCTGGATGGAACTGGAAAAATTTTAAGCTCCCACTGCACATGTATGGCAGGGTAAGTTATTAAAAACTTTAATATATTAATCGACACCCTTGTAATACTTTCTCAAAACAAAAGAATTAAAAAAAATTTATATGTATGCAAGTTGAGCAATGTTGATAATACTTTTAATAAAGTTAACATTTAAAATATCTTGTAGAGAGCAATCATATATTAATTTTCACATCAATATTCATGAATGCCGAAACTAAATAGAGCGTTTAACAATAATTTACCTATAAAAGTTACTCTTGAAAACTTGTAGTTTTATTTTAGTTGCTACTCTGTTGGCTTTTTCAATCCCACTTTAAGTATTATTAACACGAAATTTGTTATTTACATGAATTTGGAACATTAATATATTGATGAACTTGCTAAAAAGGGGAACATTCAAAATGGCAAAGTCAAGAGAGTTTGTTCCCCAAAACGGAATTTTTATGGGCTATAACAGCTAAATAACTGATATGCAATCTGTAATGAGCCTTTGGCACTTGTGGAACATAAAATTATTTTGCTCATTTTAAAACTTTACACAAATTTGCATTTTTTTTATTGTTACTTATTTCTCATTGTGAGCTGTTTGCACTTTAAAAAAAAAATGCTGCATTGATTTCAGGTTGGGAGAAGCTTGTTCCCATATTGCTGCTATACTGTTCGCCATTGAGACAACAATAAAGTTGGGCCTAAATAAGCCATCATGTACTTCTGTGCCATGCAAATGGAAAGCCGTAATGCAGAAGGTATATTTTGATATTTAATGAACATTCTACTTAGCCCTATGAGTTATGGTTACCTAAAAATATTGTTCAAAGAATTATATATCTGTTCTTGTCTGTCTATTTAAGGCAGGGTTGGGTTTTTCCCGTCCAAAACAAATATTTCCCATCCCAACGGGAAAAACAAGGAAATACATTTCTTTCTGAGATATATCTTACTTGGGAAATTATTTTTAATTAATAAGTTTTATAAAGGTAAATGTCAGTTTTCTTTTGTTCACATCCTAATCTTTGTATTCTGGTTGTCATCACAATTGTGCCACTATCTGTGTGGGGGATCCTTTGTTAAGCTCACACTTTTTAATCCCCGTTATCACAACTAGGCTGTTAAAGTTTGCTAAAGCCTAGTTAAGTTGTTTGATTTTATTTCTAGATTTAGTCGACATAACTCAATAATTATTTATCCTAATATTTTAATGAATATTTACCACAGACAATATTTTATTAATTGTGTTTATGCAAATAAGAACACTTAAATAATAAACAAAAGTACATGTTTATTATATTACTAAAAACTAAACTCCTTGGTGCAACAGCCGTTAGTGGGCCAAGGCCTGCCGTGCCCATTCTAGCTTACTTGACCAAGGGTCAAGTAAGGGTTCTCAACCAAGGACTCTAGGGTGTTTGGCATAGGTCCCGGTAAGGTGGTCAGCCTCACAAGGACCCCAGTGTTTAGCTCACAAGCATGCTTGTTTCTCATTTTATCGACCCACTTAAGGGTATTTTATTTCTTTAGCATTAAAAATATTTCTTGTCAATGCTTATAATTGTGACCATTGTCAAAGTACAGTTGAGTCAGAAGGTTGTAAAATAAGCATATAAATATAATTACTTTATCATTTAATCAGTGTCTCATAGATTTAATTCATGCATTTACTTTAGTTAAAACATGCTTTAAAAAATTAAAGAGAGGAAATTTTGTAATTGATTTAAATAATCGATACGATAATATTTGTTACAGGTAAAACCAAGTGAAGTGGCTGCAATAAACTTTTCCAGACCGTCCTTGAAAAAAAGAGACAATGTGTATGATGATGTCGCAAGGGGCAAAAAAACATGTGTTTTGCCGAATTTCAGTGAGGACAAAAAGAAAATTCATCGAAAACGCATGCTGGTAGTTTATTTCTTTTTTTTTATTTTTACATCATTGAAACTAGTGATTGTTAATGTTTGCTTAGTACAACTGCAAATAAATTTGTATATGTTTTAAAAGGCAAAATTAATTTCAATATAAAGTTGGTCATGTCAATCTGTTGTAAAATTGCAATTTGTATTTGTTTTTTGTTAAAAACTGTTTGATGAATTCAACGACTATCAAAATCATTCCATAATTCATGAATTAATAACTTAGCTTTAAATATTTCTAACTCCTCTTTCTTATCTAGGCTGTGCTTGAAAAACTTCGGCTTTTCATTCAATGATAGAAGATTCTGAAGAGACTGACTCAGACGAATCTATGATTGAAAATGACATTCTTGCTACATTGACCACAAAATGTTTGTACAAGGATGCAAATGTAGCAGAGTTATCATCGGTGGTATTAACTCCTGAGCAGGGAAAATTGATTGAGGAGTCAACCCGAGATCAGTCAATGTCCCAAGAGTGGAAAGAACAGCGCAAGGGTCGAATTACTGCATCATACTTTGGAAGAGTTTGTAAGGTAAACTTCTTTTTAAATTTAGTGTTTGAAAGGCTTTAAAGTCCTTACGAACTCTTGGATTATGAGCAACAATCCTTCAAAACTACTTGTTTTTCCCAAGTTTTATTTGATTATATTTAAATATAAAGTACATCTTTTTTATTAATAAGTTGGTGGTGTTTTGTTAATAATTAATGAACCTTGAATTGATTAGCTCTTTGATTGCTAAGAAAAAAGTAAGAGTACAAGTATTGTTTATGCTAATTCTTAAATGTATTGATTGTCCTTAAAGATATATAACACTAAGGCACTAGATTTTTGTTTTGTAATTAAAAGTTTGAATAGACAATGATAAAAGTATTTTAAAGCATTAATCTGTAACCAAGGGTGTGAAATTTTTGTGAGATCAACAAAAAGGGGGTGTCATACTGTATCTTAAAGAAAGTTTTTTATAGTTTTTATTAGTCAACAATTCTGATCCTAAATTTTAAGCATCAAGAAATTTTTTTATTTAATATCTAAAGGTAAAAACTGGAGTTGATCGACTGGTTTTGGAGTTGTTAGGTGAATCGGCTGCACCAGAAGGACTTCCAGCCTTGCAATGGGGCCGAAAGAAAGAAAATGCTGCACTTATTTCTTTTGAAAAAGTTGAAGGAGTAAATCATGCAGACTTAAAAATAACAAGGTAATTGAATTTTGTGCAGTGATAGCAATTTTTTCATAAATGACCATTATCTTAAACCTCAATGAGTTTTGATGTTTGTAAACATTACTAATAAGAACCATTAACAATGTTTTGTTGCAGATCAGGTCTATATGTCTCTTTAGATAAACCTTATCTGGGGGCATCTCCTGATGGTTTTGCCAATTGTTCGTGCTGCCCGCCTGCTGTATTAGAAATTAAATGTCCCTACAGCATCAGGAATAATAGAATTGGAGATTCTTGTGGAAAGAGCAACTTCTTCCTTGATGAAAACAAAAAACTAAAAAGGAACCACAACTATTATTACCAAGTTCAAGGCCTCATGCACATCACTGGTAGAAAGAAATGTTTTTTTGTTGTATATACCACAATTGATGTAAATATAGAGATCATACAATATGATGAAAATATGTGTTATAAAATGCAGGAAAAGTTGTCTTCTTTCTTTGTAAAGTGTGTTTTCCCAAAACTAAAATAATGGGTAAAAATATACTGTTAGAATGAATGCTACCATATTGTATATATTATGAATGTGTATATATTCATCTATTTATGATTTGATGTATATAGTTTTGATTATTGTTTAATATATAATTATTGTATAATATTGTATAACATACAAATTTTTAGGTGATAATTTTTGATATTTATAATTAATTTTATAATTTTTTTTTATTTTGATAAAGGATAAAATTTTGCTTTTATGACAGATTCAACAAGTATGTACATTGCATTTTCTTGTGCACAGTAAAGTTTTAATTCGGTATCCCAAAATAATCGACTGTCCTTATAATTATGATCCATACTGTATTTTTCCAATTGGTTTGTTGTCTTGTTAGAAAATTAATAAAGCAAATTGAAATGCATTAAATAACCTTGCTGTCCAAAGATTACTTTGTTCCTAAAAGAAAAGTTTAATGCTAGGGCAGACAGCTGCATATTAATTCACTGAGATGGAGCTGTGGAGCAAAATGAGGTAATCTAGAAGTCAACCGTAAAGAACACAATTACATAATCAACAATTCCACCAATTGCCAACAAATCATTAGTATTAATAATAGTCAGAAAATAATGATTCATTTATTAACAATTTGTTATTACAAAATATTTGGAAAACATTGTTTTTAATCAACTGGTATAGATATACAAAAAGTTAAAATTCAGGGCAACCACGGCATGCAAGTCCCCGAAAGCAATTGGAAACATTTATAAATTTCAATTACTCTCTATTACCCATCACAGATGGAGGTATCACCTTTGCCAAAGGCTCATTGTCGCCTGCTTTTGGTAAGCAGCACCCAGAAGAAGCACATAAGTAAACAAGTGAAGAATAGCATCAAATAAAAATACACATATCATAACAATAAAGGCATAGAAGCTACACACGAAAGCAGTTAGTGACATAGGCACAAAAAAAAGTAATCAACCCCTATAAATATACAAGTTAGAAAATAAACACATAAAATCACATTTACAATAATCAAAATAGTTAAACTATGAGCGGTTTGGTACAGAGGCATAAAAAAAGTAATCAACTGGTATAAATATACAAAAGAATACCACTCGACAAGCTTTGCAAGCTTCTTTCCGGCCTCTCCCTTTAAGTAAACCCGAAGAAATGCTCATCGTTCCACCTCTCGGGCGCCTTTCCGGTGGGTTCTAGAAACACCTCCTTCAACGTGTCCATCCCCAACGTGACGTCCCCATCCCGTCCCTCCTCGACGGTGAAGAATCCTCTTTTCTCGGAACCCCTGTCGGGTTTCACTTGGCGGTCCCTCTCCAATCCACCAGAGACTTCATGCTGCTCGGGGAAAAAATTGTCAAATCGAAGCTTGCCCCTTGGCAACGTATCGACGCCCTGAAAACCTTTTTCTTCCCCGCCTTTGTCTTCCACATGAGGACGGAACAACTGACAAAAGGCGACATGAAGGTCATTGACGATTTCATCCGTCCGCTCATCAAGGACACCCTTTACCTTGATGAGTCCACAGCTAACGAATATTTATATGGATCCTCAAAATCTGGTCTCCTGGGAATTCCCAAGCTTGCCGAGGAAGTAGACGTCATGATGGTAGACAATGCTTTCAAGCTGCTAATATCTAAGGACCAAAGGATTCAAGAACTGGCCTGGGGTGACCTCCTCCTTCACGCAAGAAAAAGGACTGGTCTTGACCCATCCCCCTCCCTTATTGAGTCGTTTCTCAATGGCGTCCAGGACGAAGAGGGCTTCCGCCATACATCCTGTCCATACTCATCCACCTGGTCACATGCCCGATCTGCGACTTCCCGCCTCGGCATCAAGTGGAGATGCCGCGAGTATTTGACATAGAACTCCACATTGATGACAAGGTCCTCACACAGAACGACCGCCCCTAAGATCTGCCGCACTATCAAGGAGTCCCTCCGTGCGTGCTGGACCCAGGAGCTGATTGCCCAAGCCCAGCCAAGGTGTGGCAATCGAAGTTTCCTCCCTCCATCGTGCTAGCTCCCACTTCCTCCGATCTGGCAATTACACGAAGTTCGCTGATTGGAGGTTCATCCACAAGGCAAGGTTAAACCTCCTTCGTCTTAATGGTAACACCCCGTGGGATAAGTCTCTATCCCAATGCCGACGCTGCCGAGCCCCTGTGGAATCAACATTGCACGTCCTTAGCCTCTGCAAACCCAACATGGGGCGTCGCACTTTGCGACACAACGCTATTGTTGACCGCATCCACAACGCCAAACGCCGGGACTGGCAGGTCCTCACTATGAATCAATCCCTCGGCGACGAACGTCTTCGCCCTGATCTTGTCATCACCAAGGGCAAGAACGAGGCCATCATCCTTGACATTACTATCTCTTACGAAAACAGGATCCAGGCCTTCGAAACTGCCCGCGCCGAGAAGAAGCGTAAATACACCAACATTGCCACCCTCCTTTCCAAGGACTATAAGAACGTCTCCGTCGAGGCCAACATCGTCGGAGCGCTTGGCTCCTGGGACCCGGCCAACGACTCAGTGCTGCGTAGATTCACCAACAAACGTTATATTCCTAAGCTACGCAAGCTTTCTGTCAGCGACGCCATAACCCACACAAGACAAATATTCCAGAAGCATGTGATGGGATATATTCCTCCTGAATCACGTCTTCGTGCAAGGGCTTCCAACATCACAAACATTCCCTCTGATGACCTCCCGGACTATGACGACAGCACCCCTGTTTGAATTTGAACTTTTTACCATTTTATGTCAGCCCCTTGTAGGCGCATTCCTCCAGTTTGTGAAGAGGACGCTCCCCTTGCCGCCCGTGTAACCTTTTACCACCCCTGTATCGCGCATTCCTCCGCTTGTGGAGAGGGCGCTTCCCCCCGCTTCATTTGTACATATTTTTTCATAGAGTCAATAAACGGTGATAAGGCAGGCGGTTTATGGACGCATGTTCCCCCCTTTCCGAACGCTTCCCCATTTTCAAAGACCTCAACAGTAGGCATCCCTCTCATTTAACTTTGTTTCTTTTTTTTTCTCCATTCTTCCTCTTCCTCGACATAACATGCGGAAATAAAAAATCTCGTCGTAGTGTAGCATCGCTTCTCGGCCTTTTGGCTAAGATCAAAGTGTAATCATCCGCTCCGCGCGCGCCCTGAAACTCCAAGAATATCCCAGTCAGGGCACCGCTATGGAGTGCATCGCCAACTCCAAAGTGGGGAAACCAGTTCATCAGGACCGGCGAGAACATCCGGTTCTGTGACTGGCACTTCGTCCACAAGGCCCGGCTCAACCTCTGTAACCTGAATGCACAGTAGGGTGGGCCGAAAAAAGCAAATTTTCGACTACAAACTTCTAAGAGGACTCAAAAGTTGCATATTGTCATGCTGATTACTGGAAAAATAATAAAAAAAATTCCCATTTGATATTAAGTGCTGCCGCAAAGCGGTTGAAGTTTGCAAAAAAATGCAAAAAATCAACTCATTTTAATTTTACTGTCAGAATTTACTGATTAAAATTAATGCTTTTGAAGATAAATTATATCGTTTAGTTGTGTATTGTTATCAAATAAAAATTAGAATAAAAATTTTATATGAAGTCTTTTATTTGTGAATTTTTTTTAAAAATATGCAAATTTGAAGAAAAATCACAAATTTATAGCTATGTAAACTGGATCGCTTTTTAAGTTAAAGTTGTGAAAAAGTATTCTTAATATATTTACCCGATATAAATAGCAGTATATCGGGTAGCAGTATAAGTAGACACTTTAAAAAGCGGGGCCGTCACGCGGGTAATAGATCTTACATTTTTAAAACTATTATTATTTTAAATATCGAATTTTTTAAGTTAAAACGAAGTTCGAGGTGTTTCCCTGAAATTTATCAAAATTGAAGTTCAAAGTTTAAATTTACCCAAATATCTATACGTTTAAGCAATTTTCATAAACACCCCTACATGTATTTTACCATGTTCGAAATAAGCTCTGTGCTGCATATATAAGTTGAGAAACATTCTAAATTTTTTATTTAAGTATGGATTGACACCTTTCAAGGGAAGAATGGTAACTATTATAATGTATACTAGAGAGGGAAAAGGGGATTTAACTTTTGCCTTTTTAACACGGGGCCACTTGAGAATATATGAAGTACTTACATCTGGTAAGCCACTTGAAAAATTCTCGATGCAGTTCAATGCAATGGTTAGTTTCAATTTAGCTACAGATCTAGAAACAGCTAGTCGCAGATTTCTATTGGATTTACATTGTTCTTGTGATTTTGTCTGTGATTGTGGTGATTTAGAAATGGCGTGCAAACGTAAATTGTCAGTTACAAGGCAGGCGAACCGATGTCCAATTTTTGGTCTACCCAGAAAACTAAGTGGAGCAAACCTCCCAACGTATGAAGACATGTTGCTGCATTATTTAGAAGTTTTAACGAACCGAAACCAAGATTTAGCCGTTTTGTCAGTACCAGAAAGAGTTGCTATGGAAATTGAAAATATATATCGAAAAGCTTCTATACCAGTGGTGAGTCATGCGAGAGTTATCCAAATGATAAAATCTTTTCATGATGAATACCGAAATTTAAAAAGAAGTTTCAAACGAGATCATGGGAAGGATAATTTTAAGTTTAAACTGGAAAAATTCATACATAATGCAAAACACAAGCTGTTCGATATTGCAGCGTGCAAATGCATCATTACGTTTTCGTGCAAATGCAAAAAAAGTGCAGCCAATTGTGACTGTTCTGCAATTGTGGAATGCAAGTGTGCGAAAGATAAAAAGATCCCACCTTTAGAGAGAAAGTTTATTTTTGACCAAAGAACAACCAGATTGGCATTTATTGGAAACGTGGATAAAAAGCAAACTATGAAAGTTATGAAAAGAAATGAAAGAGCTCGGGCGACATTGAAGGAAAAAACTGTTGCAGTTCACAATGCTCTTTGTACTGCCGTAAGTGCAAGTACTGTCACAAGTGCTCAAAGTGTAGATAACACTAACAGTAAAGTTGGATTGGCTTCAACTTCATCTCAAATGAGGGTGAACTTAAAAGCAACGGCTTTAGTTAGTGACCGTTAGTTAGTTTCAAATAGAGCTACAGCAGCTATTGCATCTAGTGTACTACAAGATTTTGGAATTATTTCAGAAAATGATAATTCCCTTGTTGTAGATAAAACTAAAATTTTAAGAGCTAAACAAAAAACACGAGAAGGTATTTGCCAAAACATAGTCCAGCCAGTTGTAATAAAAGGGCTCTACTTCGATGGAAGAAAAGACTTGACAATTTTCCAAGAAAAAGTAGGAGTCAAATTATACCGTCGAGAGGCAAAAGAGGAGCACATTTCCCTAATACGAGAACCGGGTGGAGAATACCTAGGCCATGTCTCACCTGCAAATGGAACTGGTGT
Organism: Oedothorax gibbosus; assembly: GCA_019343175.1. NCBI lineage: Eukaryota > Metazoa > Arthropoda > Arachnida > Araneae > Linyphiidae > Oedothorax > Oedothorax gibbosus. The sequence continues at coordinate 3,519 of JAFNEN010000938.1, read as the reverse complement.
AGAAATCTCAAAATGTATTCTTGCACATATGATGGAAAATGACATCGATGTTAGTGAGTTAAAAGTTATAGGTTGTGATGGCACAGCAACAAATACAGGACATAAAAAAGGTGCAATATGTCACATAGAAAAATCACTCCAACAACCTCTTCACAGATTTATCTGTCTCCTTCACTTCAATGAACTGCCATTCAGGCATTTATTTGAATATGTTGACGGTAAGACGTCGGGACCTAAGGGCTTTTCTGGAAATATCGGTAAACAACTTCTTCATTGTGAAAATTTACCTGTAGTGAATTTCAAAAAAATTGATTTAGATGAAATCGTTATGAAAACCGATGATTTAAGCAATGATCAAAAATATCTCTTAGATATTTACCAAGCGATCCGTTTAGGAGAGTGTACTACAGATTTGGGAGTAAGAGATCCTGGTTCTTTGAATCATTCTCGATGGGTAACTTGTGCGAACGGGGTCTTAAGATTATACCTTTCTCAAAACTGCCCATCAAGTGAACTAGAAATTCTTGTGAATTATTTACTGAAAAACTTATGTTCCTGTTTGGTTTGACATCTTGCTGCTTACCCTGATAGTGGACGAACGAATGGAGATCCGTGAATTTGGCTACAAGAGAATTTTACAAGCCAGAGCTGATAATTCAGGAAAAAATAAATCAGTAAGAATATTTACAGTTCCTCAAATAAATTTTGAAGCTAAAGACTATTGCGACTTAGTTTATTGGGAAAAATGCAATGTTTCAACTCCTCCTTTAATGGAAAACTATACTAATGAACAGATTGAAACATTCATGAAAGAAGACAATCCTCTTTGTTTTGATTTCGCCGATTTTCCTTGCCATACTCAAGCCGTAGAAAGATGCGTAAAACTAGTCACGGAATCTTCCAAAAAAGTATGTGGAGCGAAAAATAGAGACAGTTTCATTCGAGCGACATTGCTTTCGAGATCACTTATGCCCAAATTTGATAATAAGGCACAATTTAAGACATTATCTTAATCACAAAAATATTGATAATATTAAATTTGAATTGGTTGGATGGTTGGGTAGGGCGCGGGTGGAACTCTATTTGCAGCCACCTCCCCGTGGTGAGTTCTGGGTCATTTCACAAGGTAAAGTGAAATGGGCGAAGAGCTGCAAAATATGTAATTTGAAATTTTTTCAAACATGTTTTAAATTCTTTTATATCACTTTTTAAAAAAAATAGTAAAAAACAATATATCATATTGCAATTTCAAACTAATAGGGCAAACGTACCCATTACCCGCACGACGACCCTGATTTTTCATAAAACAATAAAAACTGCTGCTTATATCAGGGAAATATATTACACTGCCTCTTTTTCATTATTTCAGCGCATTTTTTTATAATTTAAACTTCCAAAGAGGTTCAATTTTAAAGCTATAAATTTGGGATTTTTCATCAAAATCGCATATTTTTAAAAAAATTTCACGAATAAAATATTTCCTATAAAATTTTCATTCTAATTTTTATTTGATAACAATACACAACTAAACGATATAATTTATCTTCAAAAGCATTAATTTTATTCAGTAAATTCTGACGGTAAAATTAAAATGAGTTGATTTTTTGCATTTTTTGCAAACTTCAACCGCTTTGCGGCAGCACTTAATATCAAATGGGAATTTTTTTTATTATTTTTCCAGTAATCAGCATGACAATACGCAACTTTTGAGTCCTATTAGAAGTTTGTACTCGAAAATTTGCTTTTTTCGGCCCACCCTAATGCACAGCGCCGCTCCTAATAAACGCCGCTCCCAATAAACGCTGATCGACAGTGCTTTTATGGAGGCATCTATCCCCCTTATCAGCAGTTCTCTTACTGTACTTAACTTCTTTCCCCATCACCACAATCTTCGAGACCTCAACAGTAGGCACTCTTCACCTTAACTTCTCCTTTCCATTCTCTCCTTCCATTTACTAAACATGCCGAAATAAAAAATCTGTTCTTACCAGTCTAGTGCCTCGAGCCTTTACCGGATTTCAAATTTGATGAGAACGGGTGTGTGAAAGGACTCAGACCCTACTCGCATGTCTGCGGGCTCTGTGTGCTGGTTCGCCGGAGACGAGCATTGCGTGCTTGTGTGTACGTTTGCGAGAGCGATTTTTCTCCTCACCCAAAGAACTTCAATCCCTCCTCGACCTCCTCCCCTCCCTCACCCTGCAGCTTGGACTCGCCATCAACACCTCCAAATGCAGCACGATCCACCTGTCTGACGTTACCCCGCGTGGCCACCGCCTCACTCCCTTTTTCCTCAACAGCCAGCAACTGGAGGTCATTCCCGACCACGTCCCCTCCTCCTTCCTCGATACACCTATTGGTTTTCAGCTATTCCAAAACACCGAGGAAATTGAGAAGATTTTGGACCTGGGAAAGAAGATCGGAGAGTCCTGCCTCGCACATTGGCAGCGACTTGATGCCTTTAAATCTTTCTTTTTCTTAGCCCTCAACTTCCCCATGAAGACGGGACAGTTTTCGAAAGACCAGCTCCGCCAAGTCGACAATGAGGTCCGCAAGTTCCTCAAGGTCACCCTCAACCTCGTCGGTCCCGCCGTCGGTGGCTTGCAACCACTACATCTACGGAGCATCTGATGCGGGCTGCCTAGGGATCCCGTGCCTTGAGGACGAGCACGATGTCGTCTCGGTCTTTAAGCTCCTCGCCTCCAGAGACCCCCCCCCCCCGAGTTTGCAGAATTGCCTAGTCTGACCTCGCTGCACAGATTGAAGCCAGGACCGCCTCCTACAACTCCCAACCCGAGGCCACCCCCGCTGACGTCGAAGCATTCCTCTCCGCGGCCGCAGTAACCTCGCCTCCATCTGGTCTGCTGCCCGGAGTGGGGCCAGATCTCTGCCTCCTTCCAGGACCAACCCATCAAGGCTTCGGACTACCGTGCTGTGCAGCGCAATATCAAGACCATTCTACGCACAGACCTCGCCCTCAAGCTCATTGATTACCCCAGCCAGGGAGTCGCCATGGAGTGCGTTGCAAAATCCAAGTGGGGGAACCAGTTCTTTCGCACCGGCGAAAACATCCGGTTCTGCGACTGGCGCTTTGTGCACAAAGCACATCTCAACCTGTGCAACCTCAATGGCCAGCGCCACTCCAGACCGGATGAGGTCACGGACCGCTCCTGCAGTCGATGTCCTACCAGAATGAATCCCTGCAGCACGTCATCTCCTCGTGCCGCCCTCTCCTCCACCTCCGTACGAAGCGACACCACGCGGTCCTGGCACGGCTCGTCAACGCCCGCCGCCGAGGCTTTCAAGGGACTTTGTTGGGACTGGTTGTCCAAGCTTGCCCCCTGGCAGAGGATAGACGCTTTAAAGACCTTTTTCTTCCCGGTCTTCCGTTTTTTACATGAGAACTGAACAACTCTCCCAAGGTGATATGAAGATTGTGGATGATTTTATTCGACCCCTAATTAAAGACACTCTATATATCGATGACTCAGCCGCAAACGAATACCTGTACGGATCTACAAA